>CAUJGJ010000280.1:2500-7500 GCA_963170055.1 Halisarca cf. caerulea | reverse complement strand
ACTGCACATGTGCACTTTAGTCTAACCGGCTAGACCGTCCCCACAGGCGCCCTACAGGCAGAAATGGCAGGGATGGTCTCCCACATACAGTGATTAGTTCACACATCAGGATTAGGAAGTGATGAGGAATTAGCTATTCGTACTCTTCCACGAAAGTATTCCCAATACCAAGCTTTTTCGCCAAATTTGCAAGAATTCGTTAACAAAGTCAACAACAAACTACAGACGTTTTCACTTTCGCAAGCCCACCACGGCACGAACATTGCTTTTGAAAGTTTTGCACTAAGACATTACCTGCGACGTGTTGAGGGATATTCTAACCATCTGTAAGCCCTGCTATTGTCATATAACGAGAATCAGTAAGGCATGGAAGGGTGCCAGTGATGCCAACTCCCACATACTAGACCCAGTACACTCCTAACAGTAGTTTCTTTGGTAAGCAATCGCGGATCCCAGTGAATTTACGGTTTCCCGTTGGCAGACAAACAATAGTGTCCATCCCAGCTAAATGAGCTCTTAGAGAAGCTCTCTACTCATTAATAAGGATTATATCTTAATTCTTAATCTTGGCGAAAGCATACTTGATTTGCCCATGCTCGCTAGAACTGATCATAGTGAAGTTTGCACCTTTCGTTTTGCAGTTGGTTACAGTTCCACAACTCTATGACCATGCACTATGACCATGTGACTTTTGACAAATGGGTGCGATGCACCCATTTGTCAAAAGTCACATGGTCATAGTGTGAACTAATCGCTATCTGTGCTAGACCGTCCCTCCTTTTCCCGCCTGTAGGGTGCCTGTGGGGACAGTCTAGCTGGTTAGACTAATGTGCTCTTGTGTGTTTGTGTGTGTGTGTGTGCGTTTGGGTGTGCGTGTTTATGTATGCAATAATTTTGCTATGCATATGTTCATGTATATGTATGCATGTGCAAGCATGCATACATAATAGACATGTACATACGTACATGTCTATTATGTATGCATTTATTACATGTGTATACGTGTTGGAGTCATTATCTCCACTTTTGAAGGCTTGTGTGTACGTATGTTAAGATTGTGAATTATGTTTCATGTATATTCATTTTCTATGTACTTAGTATCAACCCCACAATTTTCGACTCTCCTAACTTTTCTAATGAACATGAGCGGAGGTATGAGCACCTTGCCAAGACTTACCGAAGCTGCTATGAAAATGGTTGAAATGAAAGAAAAAGAAGATAGTGCCACTTCTGTGAGTTGCTGGCTTATTCACCATACTTATACATTATAGTACTGAGCTACGTATTTTGTGCGTATTTTGCTGTGCTCTTGTGTAGAGAAAAGACCTTCTTCAGCTAATGATAGATGCAGGTGGGAAAGGTCCTGATGGGGGACTCTGTAAGGGAGAGATTGTGGCTGATGCTGTTGGATTCCTGTTCGCTGGTCATGAAACCACAAGTGTTGCTCTAACGTTTACCACTTACTTGTTGGCCACACACCCTGAGGTACAGGAGAAGCTGGCTAATGAGATTCATGGCTACTTTGAAGAGAACCTGGTCTGTTATGGCACTGTCATAACCCAATATCTAAACTGTGTTGTTTGTGTGCTCTACAGTAATAGTGAAGCCTCTGACATTCACAGTTAATTTCACTTGCCCTCGGTCCACCACAAATGCACAGGACAAGTCGCTATATGATGCTGCACAGGAGTTGGAATACCTGGACATGGTTGTTTGTGAGACCTTGAGGATCTATCCTCCTGCCACAGCGTGAGTAGGTTTTTGCTACATGTGTTTGTGTATATTACTTCTTTGCAGTCATCTGCTTTCTTGTGTGTTCATGATGAACGCCATGTATGTGTGTGTATGCATGTGTTATGGTGTGTGTATATTTGGGTGAATGTATATATACGTGTTTGCGTGAGTGTATATGTATTACTTTAGTGTTGTTGTAATACTGCTAAAAGTGTATCACAATGATCGGTATTAATTTTTTATCATCACAGCACTATATTCGTATGCTGTGTGCATGTGTGTATCCATTCATACCATACGTGTGTGGGGTGTGAAATTGGCAATGTTCTTTGTAATAGCATCACCCTATATAATATTATGTTGGTGGGGGAAACTTTCTATTTTGACTACTTATGGCCTATATATCTCTACAGACATCTTCGTCTTTGCAATGAACAATGTGTTGTGAATGGACTGATCATTAAGCCTGGGTCACAAGTCTATATTCTGGTTTATGACATCCATCATGACCCAGAGATTTATCCCAATCCAGACAAGTTCATACCACAGCGGTAAGTGATGTTCATTGGTTAGTTCATCTACAAAGCCGCTGTACTTGAGTATGGCACAGGAACACATCAGTGTTATAGTATTGAACTAAATTTCAATTTGTAGGTATAGACACTAATGACATTTATTTGTCTCCTGTTGTGTGTGTGAGTCTAGGTTCAAGGGTCTTGTCATTTATACCTGCCCCGCCAAAACCGTCACATTTTGCACTTGTTTTGTTTCATTATGACACATAATAGTTATAACCACTAATGACGTATTTGTCTATTTCGTGTTATGTGTATCTAGGTTCTCGCGTGAGGAGAAGGCCAAACGTCATCCTTGTGCTTACCTTCCATTTGGTCTTGGACCTAGAAACTGTATTGGAATGAGGTTTGCACTGCTGGAGGCTAAAATGGCTCTCATTGAGATTGTTAGGAAGTTCAGGATTGAGCTGTCCCCAGAGACTAAGGTGAGATGTTCAACTTTAGCTTTTTGCAATCAGCATTCATGGCTTTACTCAGCTACTATATGCACTCAATATCTAATATTCATGGGGTGAACCATTTGAAGATCACAGATTTTCCCAATTTTTCTACATTTTGTTTTAAAATTCATCAATTCCCGGGCCCTTTAATCTTACATTGATTAATCTTTCTTGATGGAAATGACTCTGTTTGTGAATAAGAAACCATTACAGAATAGACCATGCAGAGATGATGCCGTATGTAGCGATGAACACTCTTCCTTTGACGACCATTTTGATCATTGCACAAGAGCCCAGGCAAATTTTTTGCAGAGGGCTCCCAATCTGTGAAAACCACGGCAGTTTCACCCTGTGGAAATAGCATGTATGATATCAGCTTCAGCCTTTCATAGTCACTATAACTTGAGTATAGCTTTCTATTGAGTATTTCTGCTTACATGGTTGTAGGTACCTCTTGAAACTGAGACCGGAATAACTTTCAGACCAAAGAATGGACTTTTTGTCACTTTTCATCCCAGATAATGTGTGCACATGACATGTGCTGTGTTTGCCGAATTTGTGTCTTAAGGTCACTCACATTTTGAATTCTTGCAAATTCAATTAGCAACAAGATTCAACATATGAACTCTGTCAACCTTAGGTCCTATATACATGTGCAGGCAGTTTTGTAAGTCACTGGCTATTAATTCTGCACTTACTAAGAACAATGTCATGCATGTGTTGTGTAGGCGTAGAGTATTTTACAAGCAACACACATTAATTTTATCCTAGCTCAAAGAGGAAAAGTTTACAAAGATATACCAAACTCATTAATTTTAACATAATCTGCGATAATTATTATAATTATTTTTACTTCATTATTAATCCTAATTAAGCTCCTTCCTAATTTACATCTAAAGCTAATTAAGTCTTTGCATGCATGAGGATGGATTGTTCGAAGGCATGCATGCCATGATGGCCATGCATGCCTGCAATATATATACATATTAACTTATTTACCACGGGTTAGTCTGCATGGCACATGCAGTTAACCCAATCTCCCTAATAGGCCAATATTATGGCCAAAGAAGATCGCAGGGTGCATGGAATGTGCCAGACTATTTAACCATATACATAGGTATCATGATCAAAGGCAATGGGCCAGCTAAAAGTGGTATAAACTATGCCTGTACGTGTGCATGGTCATGCACTGGGCTAGTACTTACATGCATGGCCAATTTGAAATTGCATGTGTGTTAATCGGAGTAGTCCATGCATGGTGTATATACTCGACCTTGTCCGCTTTTAGCGGGGAGCTATATATTAATTATTCAAATCGCAGCTCAGCCTGAAGCTAGTCAAAGTGTATATGAAAGATTACAGATAAAAAGATTAGATGATATTAGATTATGCCTCAGTCACATTAGATTATAATGTTGTTAAACTTATAGTTCACCAACAATGTGTTTTGCATTAATTATATAATATATAATTAGGCTTTCTAGCGCCATGCAATCGCCGTCTTAGTCCTCTTTGCTGACTGACAGATGGGTCGCATTATGTCTGTCCACCCGAAGGTCGCGCTGTAGCCGTGGTGGTTCCGTTGACAATGTCTTCATAACGGGCGACTTCTTCATGACATTGTATAGAATCTCCCCTGTTGACATGGATCGAGTAAAACACCTTCAAGTATCTTCGCTTCCACATGTCGCCGCCGACGCTAGATTTGGCGTTGCAATTGCCCAATCCAATTTTTCGCTAATTTTGACCTTGGACCAATGTTTTCAGCAAGCCAATTTTCAGCACACCAAAAAATATCGATGGATCCATTTTCTCTCCTTTTCAGTGCCTACGGCCTCATTACGATACTCGTCCTCCTCTGCTCGCTCTACGTCTACTACAGGTTAGCTATAACATAGTCGAAAAGGCGGCTTATATTATCATTATATAGGCCGTGCAATGTCCTGTCCATTTCAACGGGTTGTCTATGCTAATGGATCTATGACTAACCGTAGTGTCGTAGTTTTCATGATTGCACGATGGCGCCAGTTGGGATCAAGGCGCTGAATGTACAAGTACTGGTCGGTGTGCATGTACGTACCCACACAATGCCGTGTGTACTGGTTAGTTGCTCTTCATGATCTGTTCGCCATTTTTACTCGATGGGCGATTAGTCTCGGTCCAAAATCTATTTTTTGTTTTTTTGGACGGGCGAGCATAATTGGCGTAGGAGTGAGACTATAGTGGACAATGGAGTGCTGCCGAGAAATAC
>CAUJGJ010000279.1:0-53000 GCA_963170055.1 Halisarca cf. caerulea | reverse complement strand
AAGTTCCTAAGATATTACAAATGAAATAGTCAAGTTTAAAATGTTACAAAGTTTTAATAATTTGTATCGCAACACGAGTACGTTAGAAACATAAGTTTAAAATTAGCAAAAGTAGAAAATTGGCAAAGTTCCTAAGATATTACAAATGAAATAGTCAAGTTTAAAATGTTACAAAGTTTTAATAATTTGTATCGCAAAGAGAACGTTAGAAACATAAGTTTAAAATTAGCAAAAGTAGAAAATTGGCAAAGTTCCTAAGATATTACAAATGAAATAGTCAAGTTTAAAATGTTACAAAGTTTTAATAATTTGTATCGCAAAGAGAACGTTAGAAACATAAGTTTAAAATTAGCAAAGTAGAAAATTGGCAAAGTTCCTAAGATATTACAAATGAAATAGTCAAGTTAAAATGTTACAAAGTTTTAATATTTGTATCGCAAAGAGAACGTTAGAACATAAGTTTAAATTAGCAAAAGTAGAAAATTGGCAAAGTTCCTAAGATATTACAAATGAAATAGTCAAGTTTAAAATGTTACAAAGTTTTAATAATTTGTATCGCAAAGAGAACGTTAGAAACATAAGTTTAAAATTAGCAAAAGTAGAAAATTGGCAAAGTTCCTAAGATATTACAAATGAAATAGTCAAGTTTAAAATGTTACAAAGTTTTAATAATTTGTATCGCAAAGAGAACGTTAGAAACATAAGTTTAAAATTAGCAAAAGTAGAAAATTGGCAAAGTTCCTAAGATATTACAAATGAAATAGTCAAGTTTAAAATGTTACAAAGTTTTAATAATTTGTATCGCAAAGAGAACGTTAGAAACATAAGTTTAAAATTAGAAAAATTGGCAAAGTTCCTAAGATATTACAAATGAAATAGTCAAGTTTAAAATGTTACAAAGTTTTAATAATTTGTATCGCAAAGAGAACGTTAGAAACATAAGTTTAAAATTAGCAAAAGTAGAAAATTGGCAAAGTTCCTAAGATATTACAAATGAAATAGTCAAGTTTAAAATGTTACAAAGTTTTAATATTTTGTATCGCAAAGAGAACGTTAGAAACATAAGTTTAAAATTAGCAAAAGTAGAAAATTGGCAAAGTTCCTAAGATATTACAAATGAAATAGTCAAGTTTAAAATGTTACAAAGTTTTAATAATTTGTATCGCAAAGAGAACGTTAGAAACATAAGTTTAAAATTAGCAAAAGTAGAAAATTGGCAAAGTTCCTAAGATATTACAAATGAAATAGTCAAGTTTAAAATGTTACAAAGTTTTAATAATTTGTATCGCAAAGAGAACGTTAGAAACATAAGTTTAAAATTAGCAAAAGTAGAAAATTGGCAAAGTTCCTAAGATATTACAAATGAAATAGTCAAGTTTAAAATGTTACAAAGTTTTAATAATTTGTATCGCAAAGAGAACGTTAGAAACATAAGTTTAAAATTAGCAAAAGTAGAAAATTGGCAAAGTTCCTAAGATATTACAAATGAAATAGTCAAGTTTAAAATGTTACAAAGTTTTAATAATTTGTATCGCAAAGAGAACGTTAGAAACATAAGTTTAAAATTAGCAAAAGTAGAAAATTGGCAAAGTTCCTAAGATATTACAAATGAAATAGTCAAGTTTAAAATGTTACAAAGTTTTAATAATTTGTATCGCAAAGAGAACGTTAGAAACATAAGTTTAAAATTAGCAAAAGTAGAAAATTGGCAAAGTTCCTAAGATATTACAAATGAAATAGTCAAGTTTAAAATGTTACAAAGTTTTAATAATTTGTATCGCAAAGAGAACGTTAGAAACATAAGTTTAAAAATTAGCAAAAGTAGAAAATTGGCAAAGTTCCTAAGATATTACAAATGAAATAGTCAAGTTTAAAATGTTACAAAGTTTTAATAATTTGTATCGCAAAGAGAACGTTAGAAACATAAGTTTAAAATTAGCAAAAGTAGAAAATTGGCAAAGTTCCTAAGATATTACAAATGAAATAGTCAAGTTTAAAATGTTACAAAGTTTTAATAATTTGTATCGCAAAGAGAACGTTAGAAACATAAGTTTAAAATTAGCAAAAGTAGAAAATTGGCAAAGTTCCTAAGATATTACAAATGAAATAGTCAAGTTTAAAATGTTACAAAGTTTTAATAATTTGTATCGCAAAGAGAACGTTAGAAACATAAGTTTAAAATTAGCAAAAGTAGAAAATTGGCAAAGTTCCTAAGATATTACAAATGAAATAGTCAAGTTTAAAATGTTACAAAGTTTTAATAATTTGTATCGCAAAGAGAACGTTAGAAACATAAGTTTAAAATTAGCAAAAGTAGAAAATTGGCAAAGTTCCTAAGATATTACAAATGAAATAGTCAAGTTTAAAATGTTACAAAGTTTTAATAATTTGTATCGCAAAGAGAACGTTAGAAACATAAGTTTAAAATTAGCAAAAGTAGAAAATTGGCAAAGTTCCTAAGATATTACAAATGAAATAGTCAAGTTTAAAATGTTACAAAGTTTTAATAATTTGTATCGCAAAGAGAACGTTAGAAACATAAGTTTAAAATTAGCAAAAGTAGAAAATTGGCAAAGTTCCTAAGATATTACAAATGAAATAGTCAAGTTTAAAATGTTACAAAGTTTTAATAATTTGTATCGCAAAGAGAACGTTAGAAACATAAGTTTAAAATTAGCAAAAGTAGAAAATTGGCAAAGTTCCTAAGATATTACAAATGAAATAGTCAAGTTTAAAATGTTACAAAGTTTTAATAATTTGTATCGCAAAGAGAACGTTAGAAACATAAGTTTAAAATTAGCCAAAGTAGAAAATTGGCAAAGTTCCTAAGATATTACAAATGAAATAGTCAAGTTTAAAATGTTACAAAGTTTTAATAATTTGTATCGCAAAGAGAACGTTAGAAACATAAGTTTAAAATTAGCAAAAGTAGAAAATTGGCAAAGTTCCTAAGATATTACAAATGAAATAGTCAAGTTTAAAATGTTACAAAGTTTTAATAATTTGTATCGCAAAGAGAACGTTAGAAACATAAGTTTAAAATTAGCAAAAGTAGAAAATTGGCAAAGTTCCTAAGATATTACAAATGAAATAGTCAAGTTTAAAATGTTACAAAGTTTTAATAATTTGTATCGCAAAGAGAACGTTAGAAACATAAGTTTAAAATTAGCAAAAGTAGAAAATTGGCAAAGTTCCTAAGATATTACAAATGAAATAGTCAAGTTTAAAATGTTACAAAGTTTTAATAATTTGTATCGCAAAGAGAACGTTAGAAACATAAGTTTAAAATTAGCAAAAGTAGAAAATTGGCAAAGTTCCTAAGATATTACAAATGAAATAGTCAAGTTTAAAATGTTACAAAGTTTTAATAATTTGTATCGCAAAGAGAACGTTAGAAACATAAGTTTAAAATTAGCAAAAGTAGAAAATTGGCAAAGTTCCTAAGATATTACAAATGAAATAGTCAAGTTTAAAATGTTACAAAGTTTTAATAATTTGTATCGCAAAGAGAACGTTAGAAACATAAGTTTAAAATTAGCAAAAGTAGAAAATTGGCAAAGTTCCTAAGATATTACAAATGAAATAGTCAAGTTTAAAATGTTACAAAGTTTTAATAATTTGTATCGCAAAGAGAACGTTAGAAACATAAGTTTAAAATTAGCCAAAGTAGAAAATTGGCAAAGTTCCTAAGATATTACAAATGAAATAGTCAAGTTTAAAATGTTACAAAGTTTTAATAATTTGTATCGCAAAGAGAACGTTAGAAACATAAGTTTAAAATTAGCAAAAGTAGAAAATTGGCAAAGTTCCTAAGATATTACAAAATGAAATAGTCAAGTTTAAAATGTTACAAAGTTTTAATAATTTGTATCGCAAAGAGAACGTTAGAAACATAAGTTTAAAATTAGCAAAAGTAGAAAATTGGCAAAGTTCCTAAGATATTACAAATGAAATAGTCAAGTTTAAAATGTTACAAAGTTTTAATAATTTGTATCGCAAAGAGAACGTTAGAAACATAAGTTTAAAATTAGCAAAAGTAGAAAATTGGCAAAGTTCCTAAGATATTACAAATGAAATAGTCAAGTTTAAAATGTTACAAAGTTTTAATAATTTGTATCGCAAAGAGAACGTTAGAAACATAAGTTTAAAATTAGCAAAAGTAGAAAATTGGCAAAGTTCCTAAGATATTACAAATGAAATAGTCAAGTTTAAAATGTTACAAAGTTTTAATAATTTGTATCGCAAAGAGAACGTTAGAAACATAAGTTTAAAATTAGCAAAAGTAGAAAATTGGCAAAGTTCCTAAGATATTACAAATGAAATAGTCCAGTTTAAAATGTTACAAAGTTTTAATAATTTGTATCGCAAAGAGAACGTTAGAAACATAAGTTTAAAATTAGCAAAAGTAGAAAATTGGCAAAGTTCCTAAGATATTACAAATGAAATAGTCAAGTTTAAAATGTTACAAAGTTTTAATAATTTGTATCGCAAAGAGAACGTTAGAAACATAAGTTTAAAATTAGCCAAAATAGAAAATTGGCAAAGTTCCTAAAATATTACAAATGAAATAGTCAAGTTTAAAATGTTACAAACTTTTAATATTTTGTATCGCAAGAAAACATAAGTTTAAAATTAGCAAAAGTAGAAAATTGGCAAAGTTCCTAAGATATTACAAATGAAATAGTCAAGTTTAAAATGTTACAAAGTTTTAATATTTTGTTTCGCAAAGAGAACGTTAGAAACATAAGTTTAAAATCAGAAAAAGTAGAAAATTGGCAAAGTTCCTAAGATATTACAAATGAAATAGTCAAGTTTAAAATGTTACAAAGTTTTAATAATTTGTATCGCAAAGAGAACGTTAGAAACATAAGTTTAAAATTAGCAAAAGTAGAAAATTGGCAAAGTTCCTAAGATATTACAAATGAAATAGTCAAGTTTAAAATGTTACAAAGTTTTAATAATTTGTATCGCAAAGAGAACGTTAGAAACATAAGTTTAAAATTAGCAAAAGTAGAAAATTGGCAAAGTTCCTAAGATATTACAAATGAAATAGTCAAGTTTAAAATGTTACAAAGTTTTAATATTTTGTATCGCAAAGAGAACGTTAGAAACATATGTTTAAAATTAGCAAAAGTAGAAAATTGGCAAAGTTCCTAAGATATTACAAATGAAATAGTCAAGTTTAAAATGTTACAAAGTTTTAATAATTTGTATCGCAAAGAGAACGTTAGAAACATAAGTTTAAAATTAGCCAAAATAGAAAATTGGCAAAGTTCCTAAAATATTACAAATGAAATAGTCAAGTTTAAAATGTTACAAAGTTTTAATAATTTGTATCGCAAGAAACATAAGTTTAAAATTAGCAAAAGTAGAAAATTGGCAAAGTTCCTAAGATATTACAAATGAAATAGTCAAGTTTAAAATGTTACAAAGTTTTAATATTTTGTTTCGCAAAGAGAACGTTAGAAACATAAGTTTAAAATCAGAAAAAGTAGAAAATTGGCAAAGTTCCTAAGATATTACAAATGAAATAGTCAAGTTTAAAATGTTACAAAGTTTTAATAATTTGTATCGCAAAGAGAACGTTAGAAACATAAGTTTAAAATTAGCAAAAGTAGAAAATTGGCAAAGTTCCTAAGATATTACAAATGAAATAGTCAAGTTTTAAATGTTACAAAGTTTTAATAATTTGTATCGCAAAGAGAACGTTAGAAACATAAGTTTAAAATTAGCAAAAGTAGAAAATTGGCAAAGTTCCTAAGATATTACAAATGAAATAGTCAAGTTTAAAATGTTACAAAGTTTTAATAATTTGTATCGCAAAGAGAACGTTAGAAACATAAGTTTAAAATTAGCAAAAGTAGAAAATTGGCAAAGTTCCTAAGATATTACAAATGAAATAGTCAAGTTTAAAATGTTACAAAGTTTTAATATTTTGTATCGCAAAGAGAACGTTAGAAACATAAGTTTAAAATTAGCAAAAGTAGAAAATTGGCAAAGTTCCTAAGATATTACAAATGAAATAGTCAAGTTTAAAATGTTACAAAGTTTTAATAATTTGTATCGCAAAGAGAACGTTAGAAACATAAGTTTAAAATTAGCAAAAGTAGAAAATTGGCAAAGTTCCTAAGATATTACAAATGAAATAGTCAAGTTTAAAATGTTACAAAGTTTTAATAATTTGTATCGCAAAGAGAACGTTAGAAACATAAGTTTAAAATTAGCAAAAGTAGAAAATTGGCAAAGTTCCTAAGATATTACAAATGAAATAGTCAAGTTTAAAATGTTACAAAGTTTTAATAATTTGTATCGCAAAGAGAACGTTAGAAACATAAGTTTAAAATTAGCCAAAGTAGAAAATTGGCAAAGTTCCTAAGATATTACAAATGAAATAGTCAAGTTTAAAATGTTACAACGTTTTAATAATTTGTATCGCAAAGAGAACGTTAGAAACATAAGTTTAAAATTAGCAAAAGTAGAAAATTGGCAAAGTTCCTAAGATATTACAAATGAAATAGTCAAGTTTAAAATGTTACAAAGTTTTAATAATTTGTATCGCAAAGAGAACGTTAGAAACATAAGTTTAAAATTAGCAAAAGTAAAAAATTGGCAAAGTTCCTAAGATATTACAAATGAAATAGTCAAGTTTAAAATGTTACAAAGTTTTAATAATTTGTATCGCAAAGAGAACGTTAGAAACATAAGTTTAAAATTAGCAAAAGTAGAAAATTGGCAAAGTTCCTAAGATATTACAAATGAAATAGTCAAGTTTAAAATGTTACAAAGTTTTAATAATTTGTATCGCAAAGAGAACGTTAGAAACATAAGTTTAAAATTAGCAAAAGTAGAAAATTGGCAAAGTTCCTAAGATATTACAAATGAAATAGTCAAGTTTAAAATGTTACAAAGTTTTAATATTTTGTATCGCAAAGAGAACGTTAGAAACATAAGTTTAAAATTAGCAAAAGTAGAAAATTGGCAAAGTTCCTAAGATATTACAAATGAAATAGTCAAGTTTAAAATGTTACAAAGTTTTAATAATTTGTATCGCAAAGAGAACGTTAGAAACATAAGTTTAAAATTAGCCAAAGTAGAAAATTGGCAAAGTTCCTAAGATATTACAAATGAAATAGTCAAGTTTAAAATGTTACAAAGTTTTAATAATTTGTATCGCAAAGAGAACGTTAGAAACATAAGTTTAAAATTAGCAAAAGTAGAAAATTGGCAAAGTTCCTAAGATATTACAAATGAAATAGTCAAGTTTAAAATGTTACAAAGTTTTAATAATTTGTATCGCAAAGAGAACGTTAGAAACATAAGTTTAAAATTAGCAAAAGTAGAAAATTGGCAAAGTTCCTAAGATATTACAAATGAAATAGTCAAGTTTAAAATGTTACAAAGTTTTAATAATTTGTATCGCAAAGAGAACGTTAGAAACATAAGTTTAAAATTAGCCAAAGTAGAAAATTGGCAAAGTTCCTAAGATATTACAAATGAAATAGTCAAGTTTAAAATGTTACAAAGTTTTAATAATTTGTATCGCAAAGAGAACGTTAGAAACATAAGTTTAAAATTAGCAAAAGTAGAAAATTGGCAAAGTTCCTAAGATATTACAAATGAAATAGTCAAGTTTAAAATGTTACAAAGTTTTAATAATTTGTATCGCAAAGAGAACGTTAGAAACATAAGTTTAAAATTAGCAAAAGTAGAAAATTGGCAAAGTTCCTAAGATATTACAAATGAAATAGTCAAGTTTAAAATGTTACAAAGTTTTAATTATTTGTATCGCAAAGAGAACGTTAGAAACATAAGTTTAAAATTAGCAAAAGTAGAAAATTGGCAAAGTTCCTAAGATATTACAAATGAAATAGTCAAGTTTAAAATGTTACAAAGTTTTAATAATTTGTATCGCAAAGAGAACGTTAGAAACATAAGTTTAAAATTAGCAAAAGTAGAAAATTGGCAAAGTTCCTAAGATATTACAAATGAAATAGTCAAGTTTAAAATGTTACAAAGTTTTAATAATTTGTATCGCAAAGAGAACGTTAGAAACATAAGTTTAAAATTAGCAAAAGTAGAAAATTGGCAAAGTTCCTAAGATATTACAAATGAAATAGTCAAGTTTAAAATGTTACAAAGTTTTAATAATTTGTATCGCAAAGAGAACGTTAGAAACATAAGTTTAAAATTAGCAAAAGTAGAAAATTGGCAAAGTTCCTAAGATATTACAAATGAAATAGTCAAGTTTAAAATGTTACAAAGTTTTAATAATTTGTATCGCAAAGAGAACGTTAGAAACATAAGTTTAAAATTAGCAAAAGTAGAAAATTGGCAAAGTTCCTAAGATATTACAAATGAAATAGTCAAGTTTAAAATGTTACAAAGTTTTAATAATTTGTATCGCAAAGAGAACGTTAGAAACATAAGTTTAAAATTAGCCAAAGTAGAAAATTGGCAAAGTTCCTAAGATATTACAAATGAAATAGTCAAGTTTAAAATGTTACAAAGTTTTAATAATTTGTATCGCAAAGAGAACGTTAGAAACATAAGTTTAAAATTAGCAAAAGTAGAAAATTGGCAAAGTTCCTAAGATATTACAAATGAAATAGTCAAGTTTAAAATGTTACAAAGTTTTAATAATTTGTATCGCAAAGAGAACGTTAGAAACATAAGTTTAAAATTAGCAAAAGTAGAAAATTGGCAAAGTTCCTAAGATATTACAAATGAAATAGTCAAGTTTAAAATGTTACAAAGTTTTAATTATTTGTATCGCAAAGAGAACGTTAGAAACATAAGTTTAAAATTAGCCAAAGTAGAAAATTGGCAAAGTTCCTAAGATATTACAAATGAAATAGTCAAGTTTAAAATGTTACAAAGTTTTAATAATTTGTATCGCAAAGAGAACGTTAGAAACATAAGTTTAAAATTAGCCAAAGTAGAAAATTGGCAAAGTTCCTAAAATATTACAAATGAAATAGTCAAGTTTAAAATGTTACAAACTTTTAATATTTTGTATCGCAAGAAACATAAGTTTAAAATTAGCAAAAGTAGAAAATTGGCAAAGTTCCTAAGATATTACAAATGAAATAGTCAAGTTTAAAATGTTACAAAGTTTTAATATTTTGTTTCGCAAAGAGAACGTTAGAAACATAAGTTTAAAATCAGAAAAAGTAGAAAATTGGCAAAGTTCCTAAGATATTACAAATGAAATAGTCAAGTTTAAAATGTTACAAAGTTTTAATAATTTGTATCGCAAAGAGAACGTTAGAAACATAAGTTTAAAATTAGCAAAAGTAGAAAATTGGCAAAGTTCCTAAGATATTACAAATGAAATAGTCAAGTTTAAAATGTTACAAAGTTTTAATAATTTGTATCGCAAAGAGAACGTTAGAAACATAAGTTTAAAATTAGCCAAAGTACAAAATTGGCAAAGTTCCTAAGATATTACAAATGAAATAGTCAAGTTTAAAATGTTACAAAGTTTTAATAATTTGTATCGCAAAGAGAACGTTAGAAACATAAGTTTAAAATTAGCAAAAGTAGAAAATTGGCAAAGTTCCTAAGATATTACAAATGAAATAGTCAAGTTTAAAATGTTACAAAGTTTTAATATTTTGTATCGCAAAGAGAACGTTAGAAACATAAGTTTAAAATTAGCAAAAGTAGAAAATTGGCAAAGTTCCTAAGATATTACAAATGAAATAGTCAAGTTTAAAATGTTACAAAGTTTTAATAATTTGTATCGCAAAGAGAACGTTAGAAACATAAGTTTAAAATTAGCCAAAATAGAAAATTGGCAAAGTTCCTAAAATATTACAAATGAAATAGTCAAGTTTAAAATGTTACAAAGTTTTAATATTTTGTATCGCAAGAAACATAAGTTTAAAATTAGCAAAAGTAGAAAATTGGCAAAGTTCCTAAGATATTACAAATGAAATAGTCAAGTTTCAAGTTTAAAATGTTACAAAGTTTTAATAATTTGTATCGCAAAGAGAATGTTAGAAACATAAGATTAAAATTAGCAAAAGTAGAAAATTGGCAAAGTTCCTAAGATATTACAAATGAAATAGTCAAGTTTAAAATGTTACAAAGTTTTAATAATTTGTATCGCAAAGAGAACGTTAGAAACATAAGATTAAAATTAGCAAAAGTACAAAATTGGCAAAGTTCCTAAGATATTACAAATGAAATAGTCAAGTTTAAAATGTTACAAAGTTTTAATAATTTGTATCGCAAAGAGAACGTTAGAAACATAAGTTTAAAATTAGCAAAAGTAAAAAATTGGCAAAGTTCCTAAGATATTAGAAGTGAAATAGTCAAGTTTAAAAAGTTACAAAGTTTTAATAATTTGTATCGCAAAGAGAACGTTAGAAACATAAGTTTAAAATTAGCAAAAGTAGAAAATTGGCAAAGTTCCTAAGATATTAGAAGTGAAATAGTCAAGTTTAAAATGTTACAAAGTTTTAATAATTTGTATCGCAAAGAGAACGTTAGAAACATAAGTTTAAAATTAGCAAAAGTAGAAAATTGGCAAAGTTCCTAAGATATTACAAATGAAATAGTCAAGTTTAAAATGTTACAAAGTTTTAATAATTTGTATCGCAAAGAGAACGTTAGAAACATAAGTTTAAAATTAGCAAAAGTAGAAAATTGGCAAAGTTCCTAAGATATTACAAATGAAATAGTCAAGTTTAAAATGTTACAAAGTTTTAATAATTTGTATCGCAAAGAGAACGTTAGAAACATAAGTTTAAAATTAGCAAAAGTACAAAATTGGCAAAGTTCCTAAGATATTACAAATGAAATAGTCAAGTTTAAAATGTTACAAAGTTTTAATAATTTGTATCGCAAAGAGAACGTTAGAAACATAAGTTTAAAATTAGCAAAAGTACAAATTTGGCAAAGTTCCTAAGATATTACAAATGAAATAGTCAAGTTTAAAATGTTACAAAGTTTTAATAATTTGTATCGCAAAGAGAACGTTAGAAACATAAGTTTAAAATTAGCAAAAGTACAAAATTGGCAAAGTTCCTAAGATATTACAAATGAAATAGTCAAGTTTAAAATGTTACAAAGTTTTAATAATTTGTATCGCAAAGAGAACGTTAGAAACATAAGTTTAAAATTAGCAAAAGTAGAAAATTGGCAAAGTTCCTAAGATATTACAAATGAAATAGTCAAGTTTAAAATGTTACAAAGTTTTAATAATTTGTATCGCAAAGAGAACGTTAGAAACATAAGTTTAAAATTAGCAAAAGTACAAAATTGGCAAAGTTCCTAAGATATTACAAATGAAATAGTCAAGTTTAAAATGTTACAAAGTTTTAATAATTTGTATCGCAAAGAGAACGTTAGAAACATAAGTTTAAAACTAGCAAAAAATTGGCAAATTTCCTAAGATATTACAAATGAAATAGTCAAGTTTAAAATGTTACAAAGTTTTAATAATTTGTATCGCAAAGAGAACGTTAGAAACATAAGTTTAAAATTAGCAAAAGTACAAATTTGGCAAAGTTCCTAAGATATTACAAATGAAATAGTCAAGTTAAAATGTTACAAAGTTTTAATAATTTGTATCGCAAAGAGAACGTTAGAAACATAAGTTTAAAATTAGCAAAAGTAGAAAATTGGCAAAGTTCCTAAGATATTACAAATGAAATAGTCAAGTTTAAATTGTTACAAAGTTTTAATATTTTGTATCGCAAAGAGAACGTTAGAAACATAAGTTTAAAATTAGCAAAAGTACAAAATTGGCAAAGTTCCTAAGATATTACAAATGAAATAGTCAAGTTTAAAATGTTACAAAGTTTTAATAATTTGTATCGCAAAGAGAACGTTAGAAACATAAGTTTAAAATTAGCAAAAGTACAAAATTGGCAAAGTTCCTAAGATATTACAAATGAAATAGTCAAGTTTAAAATGTTACAAAGTTTTAATAATTTGTATCGCAAAGAGAACGTTAGAAACATAAGTTTAAAATTAGCAAAAGTAGAAAATTGGCAAAGTTCCTAAGATATTACAAATGAAATAGTCAAGTTTAAAATGTTACAAAGTTTTAATAATTTGTATCGCAAAGAGAACGTTAGAAACATAAGTTTAAAATTAGCAAAAGTACAAAATTGGCAAAGTTCCTAAGATATTACAAATGAAATAGTCAAGTTTAAAATGTTACAAAGTTTTAATAATTTGTATCGCAAAGAGAATGTTAGAAACATAAGATTAAAATTAGCAAAAGTAGAAAATTGGCAAAGTTCCTAAGATATTACAAATGAAATAGTCAAGTTTAAAATGTTACAAAGTTTTAATAATTTGTATCGCAAAGAGAACGTTAGAAACATAAGATTAAAATTAGCAAAAGTACAAAATTGGCAAAGTTCCTAAGATATTACAAATGAAATAGTCAAGTTTAAAATGTTACAAAGTTTTAATAATTTGTATCGCAAAGAGAACGTTAGAAACATAAGTTTAAAATTAGCAAAAGTACAAAATTGGCAAAGTTCCTAAGATATTACAAATGAAATAGTCAAGTTTAAAATGTTACAAAGTTTTAATAATTTGTATCGCAAAGAGAACGCTAGAAACATAAGTTTAAAATTAGCAAAAGTACAAAATTGGCAAAGTTCCTAAGATATTACAAATGAAATAGTCAAGTTTAAAATGTTACAAAGTTTTAATAATTTGTATCGCAAAGAGAACGTTAGAAACATAAGTTTAAAATTAGCAAAAGTAGAAAATTGGCAAAGTTCTTAAGATATTACAAATGAAATAGTCAAGTTTAAAATGTTACAAAGTTTTAATAATTTGTATCGCAAAGAGAACGTTAGAAACATAAGTTTAAAACTAGCAAAAGTACAAAATTGGCAAAGTTCCTAAGATATTACAAATGAAATAGTCAAGTCTAAAATGTTACAAAGTTTTAATATTTTGTATCGCAAAGAGAACGTTAGAAACATAAGTTTAAAATTAGCAAAAGTACAAAATTGGCAAAGTTCCTAAGATATTACAAATGAAATAGTCAAGTTTAAAATGTTACAAAGTTTTCATAGTTTGTATGGCAAAGAGAACGTTAGAAACATAAGTTTAAAATTAGGAGAAGTACAAAATTGGCAAACTTCCTAAGATATTACAAATGAAATAGTCAAGTTTAAAATGTTACAAAGTTTTCATAGTTTGTATCGCAAACAAAACGTTAGAAACATAAGTTTAAAATTAGCAAAAGTACAAAATTGGCAAAGTTCCTAAGATATTACAAATGAAATAGTCAAGTTTAAAATGTTACAAAGTTTTAATAATTTGTATCGCAAAGAGAACGTTAGAAACATAAGTTTAAAATTAGCAAAAGTAGAAAATTGGCAAAGTTCCTAAGATATTACAAATGAAATAGTCAAGTCTAAAATGTTACAAAGTTTTAATATTTTGTATCGCAAAGAGAACGTTAGAAACATAAGTTTAAAATTAGGAGAAGTACAAAATTGGCAAAGTTCCTAAGATATTACAAATGAAATAGTCAAGTTTAAAATGTTACAAAGTTTTCATAGTTTGTATCGCAAACAAAACGTTAGAAACATAAGTTTAAAATTAGCAAAAGTACAAAATTGGCAAAGTTCCTAAGATATTACAAATGAAATAGTCAAGTTTAAAATGTTACAAAGTTTTAATAATTTGTATCGCAAAGAGAACGTTAGAAACATAAGTTTAAAATTAGCAAAAGTAGAAAATTGGCAAAGTTCCTAAGATATTACAAATGAAATAGTCAAGTTTAAAATGTTACAAAGTTTTAATAATTTGTATCGCAAAGAGAACATTAGAAACATAAGTTTAAAATTAGCAAAAGTACAAAATTGGCAAAGTTCCTAAGATATTACAAATGAAATAGTCAAGTTTAAAATGTTACAAAGTTTTCATAATTTGTATTGCAAAGAGAACGTTAGAAACATAAATTTAAAAGTTGGAATAGTACAAAATTGGCAAAGTTCACAGTATCCTTCCAAATGAAATGAACAATTCTATTTCCTATAAAATCTAAGTTCGGAATGTTACAAAGTATGTTTACAATTCTTTTTTCAAAGATAACTTTAACAGGATTACTTTAAATTTAGAAACAGCACAAAATTGGCAAAGTTCATGCAAACTTTGAAAACGAAGATAGTAATTTTTAATTCTATAAAAGTTAAGTTTTAAATCTTACAAAGAATTCAGAGTGACACCACTATTATTGCCAAAAGTTACAATAAATCAAAGTAAAATCATGCATGCGGCAATAATTTGGGAAGTCTGATGTGGGGTTCAAATGCCCAGGACACAGAGTTCCCGATGGAATAGATGCTGCAGGCTGTGGGTGAAACAAACGCTGCAGCTATTCTATTGGGCTCTGGCAGGGCTGGGAGAAAGAAGTTCTGCCAGCTAACCCCACAAAGTTCGCGAATTGCGAGAGGGGTTCTTTGCAAAGATAACTTTAACAAATTGCTGGTCCCGTCTATTTGCATTCCCCCCACTTTAACCATAGATAATATATGCTTTAACGAATTGCTGGTTCCGTCTATTTGCATTTACCCCCCAAATTTAGCCATTTCGTACCCATCCAAGATTCGACCGTGCTCAAGTAAGTAGAAAGTCTAATATAAGTCACTGATGAGATTAAACATGCATGCCTAAACTATAGACGCATTGACGTTTAAACAAGAAAAAATAACTATAGGCAACAACAATGTTTCAGAACGCAAATAAGTAAACGATGACAACTAAACATAAGTGACAAGCATACCTGTAGCCTTTCTGATCCAATCACAAGCCAGTTTGACGAGTGTTCCCTCACAAATACTGCATGTGGTAACACGTGTCAGAGCGCAAATTAGTAAACAATGTTAGAATGTTATTGTAAACAATGTTATTGTATATGTTATTGTACAGTGCTCTAACCAGCCCTTTTAAGAAGCTAGGGTGGGCCACTCTCCTTAAATTTTGGCTTAAACCATTATTATTTTTATTATTGTTATTATTATTATAGAAAACAAGATAATGGTTGATGAACATAATACCAGAATGACATGATACAGTAATAATCATATATAGTAACAAATAAAGCATTAATTGTACATACACACACTTAAACACAAAGTACGGACACACACACATGCTAAGGTGAAATAATTATTCATGCAATGAATATAATTCTAATGTAAGCAACAAACACACAATGACATGCGAAAATTGCCCGCCTCTCTACTGCTCAAAGAAGCAGTGAGCCTCGTCTGGTTTCCATGATGGAATGAGAGAGCCCAGCACAGAGAGCATTACCCCTTTGGATGGCGATAGAGATCCTTTGGATGAGGAACTCAAAAGATCTGTGGTCACCAGTAGCTGCCTTCAGCCTTTGGCCAAGGTTTCTGAAGAAATCTTGGGCCTGTGGACCAAAAGGGCCAAGCGTCTCAACCGCGATTGGGATGAACTGATAGGATGAGCCCAGCTGGGCATACTTGCTCGTCTTCAGTGCTTCTGCATGAGCTGCTGCATTGCCAGGTTCTGAGATAGATCGATGCAGGTTGGAAACACAGAGGGTGTCAGTGCAAGTAGCATCCCACACAAGGAACTTTCCTTGTGACCAGGGGACCATAGACATGCCATCTGGTTGTTTACCATCGGATCTGTGCAGTCCTGATCATGAGGGCTCCAAATGAGAAGGGATGTTTGAAGCGGCTAAGGAGCGGAGAATGATGTCATTGATGGCATTATGGTGTGGGCATCTGCCTTGACTGTGTCGGCAACTCAAGCCATGGGTGGCAAGTTGATCAACCTCACTGCTACAGAAGTTGCATTTGTGGGGTTGACAAAGTGGGGCACCAAGTCTAAGACCTACAGCAATGTGTAGTTCATCATTAGACAAGCGAAGCCCTAGTGATGACACAGGCATGGCATTAAGCCAAGCTCCGGATTCTTTTAAACTTGCAGCCAAAAGCCGTGCCCTGGATTGAGGAACATTGCAGTTGGAGAGTAGGAATTCCTGCTGGAACTGAACTCTTGGCTGGTCCCATGACTTCTGAACATGGGAAATTCCCATGTCTTTATTATTATTATTATTATTATTATTATGTTTATTATTTAATGCTTTACAGCCACACAGTGGGTGACTGATGGTCTGACACCATGGTCTGGTGCAGCCAGAATAAGGAAAAAGAGACATTAAAGGGTGACGGGTGATTGAATTAGGTAGTCATGATGAATGAATTTAAGTGAGTCATGAGGGACAGTTGGATTTTAAACTGCATGAAATAAACATGTATGTTGCAGGCTCTAATCAAGACGGTAGATATAGACAGTGATAATGGAGAAATAATGACTTAAAAGGCATGAAATTAAGGTGCATAATTGTGGGCTCATGTAATTACAGAAAAAAAAGATGGGTTAAATGGTCAATAGGGAATCAAGTTTTCTTTAAGTATAGAGTCATTCCTTCTTTGTTCAGATACTCTTTTAGTCAATAGATTACTAGGTAAAACGGACACTGTGCATAGTATACACTTGGAGCGAATTTCCTACATAACAAAATACTAAATAATATAGAGAATAATAATATTTGAGACGGAACCGAATTGTCCGAAAAGCTGCTGAAGATGTTATCTGTCAGGGAAATGGTTTATGGTTGAAAGACTTGAAGCAGTTTGGCTGGTCTGACCTTTCAGGACAAGTCATCAAGAAGGTCTCTCTGTCTGAATTGAAAGCAATGCTCAACAGTATTGCTTGGAGAAGTATTACGGATTCCTGGTCGACAGAGATGGAAAACCGCCCAAAGCTATGGTACAGTTTTGAACACCATTTGCAAGTCCGGATGTTGTAACAGATGCTGTGATGTTCCTAACAAGGCTTACAGAACAGTGCTTATGAAATTGAGAGGGGGAACAGCTCACTTCCACATTGAAACTGGAAGATGGAGAGGGGTTCCTAGGGAAGAACGTTTTCGTGAGGAATGTCCCTCTGGTGACATTGAAGATGTCGGGCATTGGTTACTCCACTGTGATGCATGGGCAAGCCAACAGAGTGATCCTTTTTGAAAAGCTGCAAGCTCATCTCAGTCTGCATGATTTTGCATGTCTGGATGATGACCAGAAGACTGCAGTGATCTTGGACCTTGCCTGCAAGATCCCATCGATTATGAAGGCAATTATGCGTATGTGGACAGACAGATTTTGTGTTTAGTAGTGCTTCATTGGACTGTCACGCCATAATTGGTCCCCCCCTAAAATGTGTCCCCCAGGACCATCCGTGGCACAACAGATGATCCCTCGGACCATCTATGGCAGTATAAATGGTCCCCCCAGGACCATCTACAGTGCAATATGTGGTCCCCTCTTGCCATTGATGGTCCCCTTGTAGGACTATGCATGGCACTGTGTATGGTCCCCCTGGACCATCCATGGCAGCATAAATGGTCTCCCCAGGAGCTTCCAATTCCCACAATATGGTATCACAGATGGTCCCCCTCTACTCACCCACTCCCCACATGCATTACCATCAATATGACACAACAGATGGTCCGCCTCTATACTCCCCCACTCCCCACATGCACTACCATCCATATGACATAACAGATGGTCCCCCTCCACTCCCCCACTCCCCACATGCACTACCATCAATATATCACAACAGATGGTCCCCTCCACTCCCCCACTCCCCACATGCACTACCATGAATATAACATAATAGATGGTCCCCCTTGACTCCCCCACTCCCCACCTGCACTACCAGACAGTGGCCACAGATGGTCCCCCTCTACTCACCCACTCCCCACCTGAACTACCATCCACATGACAGTGGCCACAGATGGTCCCCCTTGACTCCCCCACTCCCCACCTGCACTACCATCCATATGACAGTGCCACAGATGGTCCCCCTCTACTCACCCACTCACCACCTGCACTACCATCCACATGACAGTGGCCACAAATGGTCCCCCTTGACTCCCCCACTCCCCACATCCACTACCATCAATATGACAACAGATGGTCCCCCTTGACTCCCTTACTCCCCAACTGCACTACCATCCACATGACAGTGGCCACAGATGGTCCCCCTTGACTCCCCCACTCCCCACATCCACTACCATCAATACGACAACAGATGGTCCCCCTTGACTCCCCCATTCCCCAACTGCACTACCATCCATATGACAGTGGCCACAGATGGTCCCCCTCTACTCACCCACTCCCCACCTGAACTACCATCCACATGACAGTGGCCACAGATGGTCCCACTCGACTCCCCCACTCCCCACATCCACTACCATCAATATGACAACAGACGGTCCCCCTTGACTCCCCCACTCCCCACCTGCACTATACCATCCATATGACAGTGGCCACAGATGGTCCCCCTCTATATATATACCCCCCACTCCCCACGTGCACTACCATCAATATGACAGTGGCCACTGATGGTCCCCCTCGACTCACCCACTCCCCACCTGCGCTAGCATCCATATGACAGCGGCCACATACAGATGGTCCCCCTCTACTCCCCACGTGCACTACCATCAATATATGGCATTGGCCACAGATGGTCCTTAGCTCTAACTAAATGCGCTATTGCAATAAGTACAAAATTAATAGTAATCATTCCAGTAACATAACAATAATTGCTAAAATAGTTGCTAAATTGTTTGGTCCCATGTATGTTAATCGACAGACTGCCTACTTGCACGATTTACAGTACCAAGGTACATCATTGTTGGCACAGGCTTCTTGTGATACCTCCACACAATCTAAGTGAAACCACTCCTTGCAGGAGGAACACATCACCATATCTCGACCGTTTGATGGCTGTCTACAAAGGCAGTAGACGCGCAATCTCTTTTGAGAAACTATGCTTGGAAATCTATCTGAAATAGTCTTTCCAAGAAAGAGAAGAAGGTGTTTCGATTCCAAGCAGTTTTTCAAATGCTGTCTCATGTTTTTCTGTGTAAAATGAAGGGATCCTGGATTCAAACCATTAGTAATGGTTTGAATCCAGGATCCCTTCATGTAATTTACATAATGCTGTAGCTTTTGCAAGTGCAAATAACCCGCAATCATTGATTCCAACTTGCTGTTGAATGTGCACATGTTCAAAAACAATGCACTTGCCTTCAAAAAGCAACATATCAGCAATCACCTGCTGTATTACATTAGGCAAATGTACGTGCAAAGTGTCATACACTTTAATTACTCCTGGGGGACTGGCTAAATTCGATACCATCACCCAGTGGCTTGCTGAAATACACAAGACTTGCACAAATTCCTTATTCCTGTGTATTTTAAATGTTTGGGTGCACTGAAAGATAGGTGACTGCAACCCCGAAATGTGTGGATGTTGTTCTTTCAGTAAGAACTGCGCGGCTAGCTGTCATGTGACGGTCATTTAGCCAGGCATGTGACCTGGGATTGAGGTCAGCTTTGTCTTGCTCGGATAGACGAGTACCACCAATTTCCAGCCAGAAATTATCTGTCTCTGTTGTTGAGTCATCATGGTTGGTCAAATCAATGGTCGTGCCATGTTGCTTGTTCTGGTCAGTAGTATTGCAGCACGTCCTTTCAGGATGGCACCTCAATTTGCAAGCTATTCCTGCTTTCTTGCAAGGACACTTTTTTGAGCCACAACGCTGCATACACTTGCAAGTGATGACAGATGGTTGTTGTACATTGGTGGAGACAGACTGCGTCCGCACAGGGACTAGAGTCTTAGAGCTTTGCTTCCGTATAGCGATGATAACGGTGGATGGAGTAACTTCGGTGGTGACAATATTCGTTTGTGCAGGGATGGTAGAGCTGGATGGAGAAAAATTGGTGGAGGCAGTCTGCGTTTGATCAGGGATGATAGCACTGGTCGGGGTAGATGCTTCTGAGTTTACTGGAATGGTGGAAGTGGGTGTCTGTGGAGTACATGACGGTGAGATTGTAGATAACGCTGACGGTGTGCTTGCTTCTGAGACTATCGATGTGCATCTTGTATCTGGACTGTTGCAGTTGGATCCAGGAGCCAGGATCCAGGAGACTGTTGCAGTTGGATCCAGTACCAAATGAATCCTGTTTGGTCCTACTGTTAATGGAACTTGATGGTGGATGGTAGGGCTTAAGGTGAACACCATTAACCCTGCTAACTACAGTTGAAGGATTGGCCACATCCTGAAGCCTAAAAAGACCTTTGCCAAGGCTGAGTGTGATACGATATGGACCAACCCACTTGGGATCAAGCTTTCCACCTGAACGCTTCTTTCGTGAAAAATCCGTCTTCAGTACTAATGACCCCAATTGAAAACACTCCGCAGTGATATGCTTACGGTCATACTGTTCTTTTTGTGCTTTCTGAGCCAGGACAATGTTTTTCTTGACAGTCTCTAGTCTTGACGTGCATTCCTCTTCCAGCTCTTCCAAAACTTGGTCACGGTTATATTCCTTCTTCACTAGTAGTTCCTCCTCACAGTTACTACCATGTGCTAAATCAACTGGTAGAACACCCAACCTGCCAAACATAACCTCAAAAGGACTCATCTTCATTGATTCATGTTTTGAAGTATTGTATACATATACACAGGTGTCTAGGTAGTCCTGCCATTGCTCTTTCTTTCCATCAATGAACTTGACAAGCATGTTCTGAATGGTTTGATTAAAGCGCTCATCCAATCCATTAGCCTACACACAAGGAAAAATAAATGGTTATTATTGATAAAAAAAAAACAGATTATGCATGATATACATAGTAATACATGACAAAATAATACTGTCAATTGTTATTTACTCAAATTTCTAGTGTATCATGCTAATGTTACTGTTTTCTAGCAGCTATCTAGCAACTTAAATGATAGCAAACATTATATTAACATTGCAAATGCAAAATATTATATTATATTAATAGCAATAATGCATGATATACACAGGAACTGCATGTGGGGGCAGCTTGCCCCTGCACACAAGCTGAATCATCATAATAGTAGGAGGAAAATTCTGATGATACAGAGAATCTGAGGTTTTTTTAAATAATATACTAGGTATTCAGGGAATTAACAAAATACTTGACCCTTGTAAAAACCAATTTGGCATGATTAAGAAATAACTACCCAGGCCTCAAATTTAAGGATTTTTTTATGGTTGGTTGCCCACAGGGCAACTATAAACGTAAATATTTGGTTGCCCAAAATTTTTGGTACTGTGTTTGTTTATCTTTTACAGCTTGGGTTTTTTGTCAGCGTGTGTACGTTTATGTGTGCGCAAGCCAGGAAATGGTCATTGGTTCGAAAGAGATTGCTGGGACTTCGAAGAAGGTCTGAAACGTTGTTTTAAGCGATCAAATTTATCATACATTCTTTAAATGTATAAGGATTAATAAGTCATGGCTGCAAATGATTGCATATATGGCATGGTTCCCCAGCAGGCAACTAGGTTGGAATTGCATGCTCACATGCTATATTCGATGCGATTTATAATTTGTATCATTAAAAATTACAAAACTTTCTACAAATTGTGTGCTTGTTCCACTGAGATAGAAGAGCAAATAACAATATTCTTGTAAATTACATGTGGTTCGCTCGCATGACCTATGCTTGCTGTTGTTAGAACGAGGTGGAAATTTCCACTTCCAGTTCTTAAGCTTGTCAATGTGTTCAATGTGAAACCCACAATAGACACGTTTAGGGTGAAAAATGGGTCACGATTGGTAGTACTATTAACAAATAATGTGATAACTAGGTTCAATAATTGTAGGAATGGACTATTTTTAAAAAATAGGTTTCCAGGGGGGATGTAGTGCACTTATTCATGCACAGCTGCAGTAGCATTCTTTTGGTCATTATGCATGCAGGGGCACCATGCATGGCTAATCACAATAAGTCTAAATGACTGGCTAAACTATATAGGTCGCATGCATATCATTGCATGATGTTGTATTGAACGCCAGGAGTATACACTACACTTAGTCTACTGACAGTGACAACAGTTACTACAGATTGACAACTCACCTGGGGATGACATGGAGTGGCCAAACGATGGTCAATTCCCATTAATTTCATGAGACCTTCGTTGAGGGAGTTGTGGAACTCCCTACCCTGATCAGAGGTGATGACTTTAGGTAAGCCAAACACCATGAAGATCTATACAATTAAAGGGTTACATAGCATTTTTTAATTCATCAATACCACAAAGTCATATACAGTTATTATAATTATATATATATATATATATATATATATATATATATATATATATATATATATATATATATATATATCTTCGCTCAGATATGGGAAAGCAGAGCTGTGCGAGCTCTATATCTGAGCGAAATGCATATAGATCTGTCTCAAAATCTGTCTGTCCACATACGCATAATTGTCTTCATAATCGATGGGATCTTGCAGGCAAGGTCCAAGATCACTGCAGTCTTCTGGTCATCATCCAGACATGCAAAATCATGCAGACTGAGATGAGCTTGCAGCTTTTCAAAAAGGATCACTCTGTTGGCTTACCATGCATCACAGTGGAGTAACCAATGCCCTCGTGCCCGACATTTTCAATGTCACCAGAGGGACATTCCTCACGAAAACGTTCTTCCCTAGGAACCCCTCTCCATCTTCCAGTTTCAATGTGGAAGTGAGCTGTTCCCCCTCTCAATTTCATAAGCACTGTTCTGTACTCGGTTCTGTAAGCCTTGTTAGGAACATCACAGCATCTGTTACAACATCCGGACTTGCAAATGGTGTTCAAAACTGTACCATAGCTTTGGGCGGTTTTCCATCTCTGTCGACCAGGAATCCGTAATACTTCTCCAAGCAATACTGTTGAGCATTGCTTTCAATTCAGGCAGAGAGACCTTCTTGATGACTTGTACTGAAAGGTCAGACCAGCCAAACTGAATCAGGAGATGCTTCAAGTTTTTCAACCATAAACCATTTCCCTGACAGATAGCATCTTCAGCAGCTTTTCGGACAATTCGGTTCCGTCTCAAATATAATAATTATTATTCTCTATATTATTTAGTATTTTGTTATGTAGGAAATTCGCTCCAAGTGTATACCATGCACAGTGTCAGTTTTACCTAGTAATCTATTGACTAAAAGAGTATCTGAACAAAGAAGGAATGACTCTACTTAAAGAAAACTTGATTCCCTATTGACCATTTAACCCATCTTTTTTTTCTGTAATTACATGAGCCCACAATTATGCACCTTAATTTCATGCCTTTTAAGTCATTATTTCTCCATTATCACTGTCTATATCTACCGTCTTGATTAGAGCCTGCAACATACATGTTTATTTCATGCAGTTTAAAATCCAACTGTCCCTCATGACTCACTTAAATTCATTCATCATGACTACCTAATTCAATCACCCGTCACCCTTTAATGTCTCTTTTTCCTTATTCTGGCTGCACCAGACCATGGTGTCAGACCATCAGTCACCCACTGTGTGGCTGTAAAGCATTAAATAATAAACATAATAATAATAATAATAATAATAATAATAAAGACATGGGAATTTCCCATGTTCAGAAGTCATGGGACCAGCCAAGAGTTCAGTTCCAGCAGGAATTCCTACTCTCCAACTGCAATGTTCCTCAATCCAGGGCACGGCTTTTGGCTGCAAGTTTAAAAGAATCCGGAGCTTGGCTTAATGCCATGCCTGTGTCATCACTAGGGCTTCGCTTGTCTAATGATGAACTACACATTGCTGTAGGTCTTAGACTTGGTGCCCCACTTTGTCAACCCCACAAATGCAACTTCTGTAGCAGTGAGGTTGATCAACTTGCCACCCATGGCTTGAGTTGCCGACACAGTCAAGGCAGATGCCCACACCATAATGCCATCAATGACATCATTCTCCGCTCCTTAGCCGCTTCAAACATCCCTTCTCATTTGGAGCCCTCATGATCAGGACTGCACAGATCCGATGGTAAACAACCAGATGGCATGTCTATGGTCCCCTGGTCACAAGGAAAGTTCCTTGTGTGGGATGCTACTTGCACTGACACCCTCTGTGTTTCCAACCTGCATCGATCTATCTCAGAACCTGGCAATGCAGCAGCTCATGCAGAAGCACTGAAGACGAGCAAGTATGCCCAGCTGGGCTCATCCTATCAGTTCATCCCAATCGCGGTTGAGACGCTTGGCCCTTTTGGTCCACAGGCCCAAGATTTCTTCAGAAACCTTGGCCAAAGGCTGAAGGCAGCTACTGGTGACCACAGATCTTTTGAGTTCCTCATCCAAAGGATCTCTATCGCCATCCAAAGGGGTAATGCTCTCTGTGCTGGGCTCTCTCATTCCATCATGGAAACCAGACGAGGCTCACTGCTTCTTTGAGCAGTAGAGAGGCGGGCAATTTTCGCATGTCATTGTGTGTTTGTTGCTTACATTAGAATTATATTCATTGCATAAATAATTATTTCACCTAAAAATCTAAATCTTATAGCACATCGCTGTACGGTGGGGCCCCATATTTATTCTGGGGTCCCCATATATATCTACGCTAGATTTTGGGTCGGGGGTCTACATATCTACGGGGGGGGGGGGGCATATCATTATGACACCGGTGTCACAGCGATTTGAGCCCCCCAGTGATTTGTGCAGAGACGTTGATGTATATGGAGTCTTATCAGTGTTGGCTGAACAGGTTGCCAGATACTCACAATTGGGGACTGTTGTTCTGTGTGGTGATTTCAATGCAAGATGTGGTTACCTACAGGAGGGAACTATACCAAGAACAACCATCGATGGCACCAAAAATGAGCAGGGGGAGGCATTGGTTGAGTTCTTGAAGGACACTGGCTTGTGTTTAGTTAATGGAAGGAAGGGTGAGGACAATTTTACTTGTATCTCAGCCAAAGGTAGCTCAGTGGACCAGGTGGATTTTTGTATCGTTTATGAGGATGATTTGAACTTGATCTCCAAGTTCCAGGTCAAAACCATGTCAGAGTGTGAACTGTTAGAGGACAATAATTGTGCCCCACTTAGAGTACCAGACCACTCAGTCTTGATTTGGTCTTTAGAGGTTGTAGAGAATTGCTTCAGTGAATCTGATGGAGTGTCAAATAGCAATAAGGGGGATAGGAATAAGAGTCGGTTGGTTGTGCCAAATAACTATCTGGATGATGCTCAAGGTCCCATTCAGCAGATCATCTCAGGGATCTCAGAGGTTGGCAGGGACCAGGCAAAACTAGATGAGGTATATGATAAATTGTTGAAGAGAATGATTGACAGTTTGGTTGTGAAGAGAGTCCGTCAAAAGAGAAGCCAAGTATGGTTCAATGAGGAGTTGGCAAAGTTGCGAAGGGCAATGCGGAAGGCTGAGTCCCAATGGCTACATACTTCCAGTAGGGTAAGGTCTGAGAAATGGCTAGTGTATGTGGAAAGAAGGAGAGAGTATTGTAGAGCTGTTAAGAAAGCAAAGAAGGCATATAAGGAGTGACTATGTAATAAATTGGAGGAGAAACATGGATCCAAATCTTTTTGGAAGGAGGCTAGAGCAATTGGTCTCTGTAACAAGAATCAGTCATCCAACTTGAAAGAAGTTCTCGATAATGGTCAAGTGAAATCTGGTGATGAGGCTGTTGATGTATGGAAATCACACTTCCAGGTGTTACTTGGTGGAGATGTGAGTACCCCACAGAGCTCACCCTCTAATCCTTCATGTCCTAGTGATCATATGTCAGGGTTGATTGATACGGAAATCTCTGAGATCCTCTCGAAGTGCATTTCACAGGAAGAGGTTGGCCGGGCTCTCTCTGAGGTGAAGAAATCTCCTACATGTGGGAAGGATGGTGTGTCTGCTGAGATGATGTCGGCTGAGATGCTGAAAGGCGTATGGTTGGCATTATTTCAGTGTTGCTGGGAGGGTGGTATAACTCCAACTCTGTGGCGGACCAGCCTAGTGGTGCCTGTCCCTAAGAAGAGATGTGTTAGAACGTGTACTCCAGACGCATTCAGAGGTATTGCTCTAACTTCAGTTGTGTATAAGGTGTTTTGTATGATTTTGAATAATAGGTTGTCTGAGGTAGTTGATGAGTTCCATCTTCTTGCTGAAGAGCAAGGTGGTTTCCGGAAGGGCCGGGGTTGTCAAGACCAGGTTCTTACCCTGTTGTTGGTTGCTCAGTCCAGTGTTGCAAGAAAGAAAGAGGGTTGTTTGACCGCTTTCATTGATTTCAGTCAAGCGTATGATAGGGTGCATAGGGGGAAACTGTGGCGATGCCTTGAAAGCGTAGGTGTGAGTGGGAAGTTTCTGGAAGTGCTGCAATCCTTGTACATGGAGAATTGTATGCAGGTTAAGGTTGATGATCAGCTCAGTGATCCTTTTCGCGTTGGGGTTGGTCTTCGACAAGGTTGTGTTTTGTCCCCTATGCTGTTTTCCCTTTACATCAATGGGCTGATTGATGATCTGAAACAAATACAGTGTGGAGTAACTAGCGGTAGTACACAGATACCAGGTCTTTTGTATGCAGATAATACCTCTCTGTTTGGGGAGGAGGCTAAGACTCTGCAACAGAGCCTGCATGTTCTGGAAGACTGGTGTCAGAAGTGGGACATGCGGGTGAATGTGGAGAAGTCCGCAATTATCCACTTCAGGGATAGATCATGTGAACAATGTCAAGACAAATTTGTCGTCAATGGTGAAGTTATTCCTCTGGTATCTTCCTATAAGTATCTTGGGTGTTGTGTCAATGAGTTTCTTGATTTGAATGACATGGTTGTAGATAGAGTGGAGGCTGGAAGGAGAGCGGCAAACCTACTCCTTCAACGTGTTCAAACTTGGTTGTAATGCTTTTTGGTCAATCCTTCAAGAAACTATTTGAATGCATGGTGCAATCTGTGGCCCTTTATGGTTCTGAGGTGTGGGGCTGCAACACATCTCTTTTGTGTTTGGACCAGCTTCAACTGAGATCTCTTAGATCGTTCTTTGGTGTAGGTAGATCACACCCAAGAGTATCCTTGTTTGTGGAGATGGACCGTCTTCCTCTGTATTGGGAGGCTAGAGTTACGTAGATGCATGAAGTTTTGGCATAAAGTGATGAACCACCCTGTTCATGAGAACCGCATCATAAAGAAAGTAGCTTTGGATGCTCTATCAGTGAATGGAGGCAGTTGGATTAGAAAGCTACAGGGTTGTTTCATAGCATTTGGATGGAATAACCCTCTGGTTAATTGCCAAGACTTGAGGAGTTGTAATGGCTCACAGTTACAAGGGATGCTACGAAATTGTGCTGAGAGGAAGATAATGTCCGAATGGTACCAAGAGATGGCAACTAAACCCAAGCTGAGTCTGCTTAATACGATCTTTAATCTTGGCCTAACCCAGAGATGCTGGAGAGTGCAGGATAGGGTCACTCGCTCTATGCTCATGAAACTGAGAGGTGGCACTGCTCACTTCCAAGTGGAGACAGGCAGGTGGCAGGGAGTAGCACGAGAGGATCGGGTTTGCCGGGAGTGTGCTAATGGTATGATTAAGGATGTACACCACTGGTTGTTGAGCTGCCCTGTATGGTCTAACCTACGTCAACCCATTATTGCACGTGCTCGTAAACTGAACAGTGATTTTGATGACTTGTGCACGGATGTAAAAGTTCCTGTGATTTTGGACCTACCTTGCAGAGATCACAAGATGGCTAAACTCTTATGTGTAATGTGGTGTGCTCGATTCAGTTGATTCAACTTAATTATGGTTCTATTTTATCTTTGTGCCTCATTGGGTATCTCACTACCCTAATGTCTGATGTACATGTGTCTGATGTACATATCTACGGGGGGGGGGGGGGGGGGGGGGGGGGGGGGGGGCATATCATTATGACGGTAATACTGCGCCTTTTCGCCCGTAGGGCGTCAGCAGAGACCGTCTAGCTTCTTATTATAACGCCATAGTATAGCCATAGATATCCAAAGCATAGATAGTCTATTATTATGCTTTATAGCACATACTAAAACACACACGTTGCAAGTACGTGGTACCGGTGGGAAATCTCAAGATAGTATACTGTCGCGGTTGTTTCTTGCAGAATTCTGTGCATGAGGTTTTGAGGACTCGAACGCCCAGCTATCACTTTCTGAAAGGAAAAACCAGGATGACAACAAGGTTGGGCATTGTCGTCGACGTGTTGTTGTAGTTTTAATGTACATCATGTCATTGCTGTTCAGTTAACGTTATGCTGGCAAGTGTATCATTGCATCAAATTGTCTCTCTGGAGGCATAAGGCCAATTATGCCTAGTGTATCATTGTGTGTGATCGAATTAATTCAACGTTTATTTGAAAATGTCATGTGAAATTATGTCAGTGTCATGTATTGTTGTACGAAGACTATCTATTCTACTGGCCAGTCGAGTCGCCAGTAGAGATGTCAATTGGAGCTGGCTGTACTGTCACGCCATATCATTAGTCCATTTAATACTATTAAAAATGTTTACTCAGTGTCGGAGTTGCAGAGATTGTATCTGATCATAAATGGCTAATGTTTGTATATGTCCTTGAGAGTCTATAGTTTAGATCTCGAGTTAGATGCTGCTACTGCAGGTATCAAGAATAAAACAATAAGTGGAAATATATGAAGTATGCCCAAAGTGCAAGTTGTGCACCCAATTTTTTAGTGTACTGTTGGAAAGAGGGCATTCCACTGTTAACACTTGGATTTGTTTTTGCCAGAGCATCTGGAACAGCTTGGCATTTATTTGTGTTCAAAGACTATAGATAATTTTCTAATCCAGATGACATGAAACAACAATGCAAAACTTAAGGTGATATTCCAGAAAAAAGGGTCTGCTGATAATTTTCAGCAAATAACGTCTAGCACCAGTAGTGCCTGAAACACCTGGATTGGAATTAAGAACAAAAATTGCTGACTTCTCCCTACACTGACCTTATTTTTACTGGCAAATCCACCGACTAGCATGATCCACTCCCTCAATCTCAAGAGGTGGTCAACACCTAGTCCTCCTATTTTGCAGACCAATTCCTCATCCTTATTCCTTGCATGATACTATTGTATCAGGTATCCAGTATCAGGTATTCTTATTTAATCTGGGGTACCTTTCCTTTAGCCAGAGGCTACTATAAGTGGCACCCAGAAAAGAAAGAGAGAAAAGGCAAAACACAACAGAAACAAGGAGGAACTACCAAGATTCCAAAAATAGGAAAGTTTGGTCAAAAGATGCAGTAACAAATAAAACAATGGGTCCGCAACAGTGTTAAATCTCGTGCACTTTGGTTGAAATTTCAAGTGAAATCCAGAAATCGTATGAAATGTTGAAATCTGAAATCCTCGTACACGTTTGAAATCCTATTAGAAATCTGTGCCAAAATCACTATGGAAACTCTAAAATCTCGCCTAAAATCCAGGAATCTCATTTGAAATCTGGAAATCTTAAGCGAAATCTTGAAATCTTGCTAGGCAAAATCTTGTGAAATCTTATTCCGAAATCTTTGAAATTTTAATGAAATCTTTGCAATCTTGTGAAATCTTAGAATTTTGAAATCTCGTACATGATATTGCCTTATTGCGGACCCCTTGAAATAAAAGGATAGAGAGATCAGACTGAGTGAATGAACTCCAATGATATTGTTTGACTAGTTTGTGGCAATAATAGCAATGGTAATTGGTATGTGAAAAGAGATACATGTTGTGTACAAAAATTCTAGGCTAATCATTCAGGAAGTGTTTTATAGTCTTGTGAACACCCGAAAGTCTGCATAGCATCAAATGATGTTTGAAAGTGATTGCCATATGGATTGTAGGCCTTTTTGGCCCTATAGTATCATTAATTCTCAAGTCATTGATATTGTGTTAATGTATTCAATCCGAGGGGTCCGCAACTCGCTGCAATCTCGTACACATCGAGTGAAATCTCAAGTGAAATCCTGAAATCTTGTGCAATCTTGAAATCTGCAATCCCTCGTACGCGTTTGAAATCCCGTGAGAAATCTTGCCGAAATCCCAAAATCATTAACGAAATCTTGAAATCTTGCCTGAAATCCTGAAATCTGGAAATCTTAGGCGAAATCTTGAAATCTTGAAATCTCGCAAGGCAGAATCTTGCGAAATCTTATTCCGAAATCTTTGCAATCTTAGTGCAATCTTTGAAATCTTGTGCAATCTCGGTGGGATTGCAGAATCTCGTACGTCATATTGCCTAGTTGCGGACCCCTCGATTCGATCATATATTTTCTTTCTCAATTGTTTTCACAATGTAATACCTCTTATGAATTGACTTCTAATGCAATAAATGTTATTGATTGTGTTCTAAAGAACCAATGAGCTAGTGGCTTTCAATTGAAGGGTTCAGTTCAATACGGCGCATGAGGCCACAATGACCTTCATTCTTACAAACCAGGCAATAGGGCAACCTGAGCCTTAGCCACAGTATGCTTGTATTTCTTTGTTTAATCACCTAAATACAGCAAAAATAATTTGAGTTGCAAACTCAGGGGCTACTGCCCCATGCCCTTGAATTTCTTTCAAAGAATTCAGATCTAGCTGCTACACCCTTGGTCCTAGTGCTCAAAAACACTTGGAACAAGGGTGAGTTGCAAAACAGGTACAGGGCTAGATGGGCAAAGTGCAAGACAGGGATAGGGCTAGTTGAGCAGAGGGCTACACATACATGTACATGAGGCTAGACGGGCATAGGGCTAGACAGAGTTTAATTGAACTGAGTGCAAAACAGGTACAGGGCTAGATGGGCAAAGTGCAAGACAGGGATAGGGCTAGTTGAGCAGAGGGCTACACATACATGTACATGAGGCTAGACGGGCATAGGGCTAGACAGAGTTTAATTGAACTGAGTGTACACTGCGCAAATTCCTACATCCCTCATATGCAGCACATTATACATATATGCTGCGGGATGTAGGAATTTGCACAGTGTACACTCAGTCCAATTAAACTCTGTCTAGCCCTATGCCCGTCTAGCCTCATATATGTGTAGCCCTATGCCTGTCTTGCCCTTTGCCCATCTAGCCCTGCACCTGTTTTGTAACTCACCCTAGTTCCAAGTGTTTCTGGAGGATCCTTTTTTGATAGAGCCTTTTTGCACGGTCCTGTGTCAATCCTACATCCTTTTACCATTTTTAAATGGTTTTTATACACTCTTGTTTGTGCGATTATTCCTTTAAAATACAGTTGTTCGAATAGAGTCTGTTGTCAAGTGTCAATCACTGATGCATGACTCAACCAAATTGATTGTCTAATGTCACAAATTAACAAACGTTACACTGTCGTACAGTCTTGTTTCACGAGTACTGATACTGGAGTCTACACACTGTGTCTTGCAAGCATGTGGCAAGTAAGTAAACAACAAAACTGCTAACTTTGCATCTGGCCATTGTAATACCATTGTATTCAATCTAGCATTACAACTCAAAGCATGAGCACACACATCAGTTTTGAATTCATAAGCAGCAGTCAAAATGGAATTGAACACAATTCCATTTTTATATCAAAATTCAATTGTTGTTTCAGCAATCGTGAGGTTCTGAACTTTGTTCACAACTAGTTATTATTATTATTACTAGACCTCTCTGAAGTAATTGGAATTTGGAATGGATGTGGGAATAGCAGCCATGACTGTAATGGCGGTCGAAAATGGAGGGTGGCATGGCAGATATTCTGACTTCCCGAAAAGAACCCCACTCTACTGGACAAAGTAATTCAGACCACGCTCCGTTCCTTGTATCGATCTAAGTCCACATCGAGTATTGAGGTACGTAGTTAAGACCCGTTAATCGTGAGTGCTGGGAGTGTGAACAGACTTTGAATTTCTATCGAGTAGCTTGATTTTCGCTCGAATTTCTGCATCAACTTGTAGCACACACTTACCTAAGTCTTTCACAGTGCATTATCTGTTATTTACCTCCTATTTCAATCTGTAATTTACAGTACGACCAAAGACGCACTTTTGGGGCCCTTGTAGACCTTTATGGCCCATAATGTGTGGTTGACTGAGTTCTGTCTAGGCTAATGACTTAATCAATTAACCTCGCTAGACCACTCGGTAATAGTTACTAGTTGTAAACAAAGTTCAGAACCTCCCGATTGTTAAAAGGAATTAAATTTTAAAATAGAAATTGAATTGTGTTCAATTCCATTCTGACTGCTGCTTATGAATTCAAAACTGATGTGTGTGCTAATGCTTTTTTTAAGAGTTATTGCTAGATTGAGTGTAATGGTATTACAATGGCCAGCTAGATGCAAAGTTAGCAGTTTTGTTGTTTACTCACTTGCCGAATGCTTGCAAGGCACAGTGTGTAGACTACAGTATCAGTCCTCAAGAGACAAGACTGTATGACAGTGTAACGTTTGTTAATTTGTGATATTTGACATTCAATTTGGGAGTCGTGCATCGGTGATTGACACAAATAATCTGTTAATATTAAATTTTATTTCTTCTGGCGAGTTAAATTTGCAAAATTAATGGTCCCTTTTCATGATTATACATGATTCAATTGAATTGTAATTGCTTGGTTCAATTTGGGCTGCTTGAACATTTAATTTGGCACTAGCACTAAGCAATGTGACAATCATGTATCACTGCATGTAATCTGCCCAAGATACCAAGTCACAGTCCATGGTCCTAGAAGTATTATAATTTTGCTTCCTCAAAATGAGGCAATTTATCAAGACGTGATTTTATGTCTTGCAATAGGTTAAGCATGCATGTCCTTTGTAACCATGTTGACCACCATGTTTTCTGTACACATACATAATAGATGAAACACGTGCAATGAGCATTTCTTCAATTTGTGTCAGGTTTTGTAAGCATTCTGGTACTGCTTTGGATGCATGTTGTTTGCTTTTGAAAATTTTTTGGAATATTTTTGTCTCGGGTACATCGTATACCATAAACATTGATGTAAATCTTTGTGATTACATGATGGCCACACTTCATGACATGGCACGCATTGAATACGTTTCCACCTGACTTGCTCTTCATGAAATTTTTGATAATATGAAGTCAATGTGCATGTGTTTTGCATAACTTTCAATGGATTCAGGTGTTCGCATGGCACGTTTGCCAGCAATTGGGGCTGTGGTACAAGCTATTGTGCATCGAGTTGCTGCACCACATGTATGCTAATTGCTACATGTACATTTCCTGCTGTAAAGGCTGTAGAAACTATGTTTATATCTGCATTTGGCAGAGTTTTTAGTGTTCTGGTTGGTGGTTGTGGGAAATGAGATTCATTGACAATGTGGTGTGTGGATTGCCCATCAGAGAATTATTAATATTAGACTATCAGAGAATTAATGTACATAGAGAATAGAAGAGGGGATAACACACAGCTTTAACACAGCCCTCTGTGGACTGGAAAGCCTTCACTAACAGTGTTTCCCAACTTCCCAAGACAGGAGCTATCAAGTGGCATAGCCAGGGTTTTTTTATACTGAGGCAAAACCTTGAACCTATCGCTGGTTTATAAAGTGACATAAATTTTGTTTGTAAAAGTTGCGATCACGATGCACATCATTCAAGCAGCACATGGCTGGTCATCTGACACGAACTCTATTTTTAGAACAAATATGGCGGAATCGAGCGGTGTTGATTGAAAGCTCAAACTAATCGCACTACTCTAGAGTTTTCGTGCAGTTAATACATCGTATCATCTCAAGAATATTTGTGTGTTCTTGAATTCAGTATGTAAAAAACTTAGTGTTCTGAGTTACATTTTGTCAGTTCTCACCCTTCTCCAAGTATCCCTTAGATTTTTTTCATGGTTAGAGTTTCAGCCAAGGCAAATGTCTCGTTGCCTCATAGCTGCCTATGCCCTTGGCTATCTGAATACAATGCTTTCAAAAAGTTCACAAATCTGCCACTAATCCCATTTGAAGACAAGCATGACCATATCTTCATCCTGTCAATCCTGTCATAGGCTTTCAAAAAGTCAGCGAAGACTACCAGTATCCCCTCATGTTTCTTGCTCACTTGAGATTGCCCTAAAAGCACCTGCTCCATATAATCATAGCCTTTCCAGAAACCAGCCTGCTCATCAACCTCCAGACCATTATCTTCTATATACCACAACAGTCAGCCTTGTGTTCAGAATAGTACACACCACTTTACATACAATGGAGGTTAGAGAGATACCACGGATGTCTGGAATACACAAGCCAGTACATTTAGACTTCAGGACAGGGACAATTACGATCTTCTTCCACATGCTGGGAATAAGTTTATGTATCCAACAAATGGTGAAAAGCACCCACCAAAAATCTTTCAAAAACGTTAACAGAATACACACACACATACATATATATGTGCGTGTATGTACGTATGTACTTATGTATCAGACGAATGTTACATGTTGGAAGTAATAGTGATAACATAGAGGCTGCCGTGGACAGCCCCATAAAATTGTTTGTATGGATATTGATATGCATGTCCCTGATAGTTTACTTTTGCCCATTTGTAAGGCAACTTGGTATTTTTCGTATTCATGTACATTGTGCATCTATGCAGGCTTGAGCGTCTTTGGATGCTTCTTGACCAAGGGTCTTCACCTGTTATCAGAAAAGTTGCTGCTGATCAAGTTGGAGAAATTTTGGATACACAGCCTGCAGAACTTCAAAACCTATTGAATAAGGTATGCAGATGCTGGACTATTCTAATGTTTATCCAAACCTTACAATCTGTGTCAAGTGTCACTAGTGAATTTAATCTAAAAATATAGTTATTATTGATAGCCTTCTTTTTAGCCTATTCACTTACACTGTCTATCGTGCTACTATTGTAATGTCAGCGTTTTAGGCAAAGCATCATAGGAGGACGGGACTACCCTCCTATACAATGTATGCGCCCTCCTTTAGAAGCTGTCCTCCCTCCTTTGGAAGCTGTCAGCCCTCCTATTGGGTGTAAACTAGTAATTGTTTACACTTGCTTAGAAGACTAGCAAGCTCAGCAAAGTAGCTACAGAGCCACACCATACCTACAATGCACATCCCTATTCCACATTGATCCACTTACATGATAGACTGTTGGTCCCCTCCTCCCCCCCCCTCCCCCCCCCCCCCCCCCCCCCCCCCCAATTTTTGGCTGCTGGCTAAAACACTGAATATATTGCCTTTATGAGTTTTGCCATACAGTCAATATTATGAAGCTCAATGTACACTAACAAGTGATAGATACGTTACTGGTTATAGCATTCCTAGGCAATCCAAGCATTTGTATCATTAACTATTTGCATCCAGTGAAAAAACTACATTCTGTGTTCTCTCTAAAAATTCATCACCAAATTTTTAGTAGGGGAAGTCCATTCCTATAATGATGAACTTCCTGTTTTATGGTTCTGTCAAGCTAACTCTAATCTCTCTGAAGTATCACTTCCCCAATGTGTGGCTGGAATTAAAAGCTCAGAGGAATTTTATAGTCTCCCTACAGCGTAAGGCTGAAAGAGATTACTTTGGGAAGCTGATCTCAAAAGGCGTATTGTCTACAGCCATATTGAATACCCTCAAGGATCCTTACCATCTCTCTCAGCAGCACACAAACAATTGGAGCCACATCAATCCTGATGACACTCTTATAGCCAACAAACTGAATCATCATTTTGTCTCCATTAGCTCTTCTTCTACTTTACTTCCACCTCCAACTTGTACTTACTCGCCTTCCTCCAATCTTCCTTGTATTTAGGGACTCCTGATCGGTGTGAAAGATATTGCCGAATGTAAAATATAATCCTTTTTGTGGTCTTCATGGTGTTCCAGCACATCCCATGATAACTGCTAGGTTTGTTATTTTGTTTCCCCTCTCTTCCATTCTGAACTCTTCCATTGCTTTTTTGGCAGTACCTCAATCTTAGAAATGTTCCCTTGTTGGGCCTCTGCATAAAAATGGTGAGCATGGATGTCTTACAAACTATCAGCCTACGTATCGATCCTGCCTACCTGCATTGAGTACTGGAAGATGTCTGAAATTTAGATCGTTGCTTTTCCATGATCCGTACTATAAATCATCCCTTGTTGCTCTCCAAATTGAATCTTCTTGGTCTGAGTGCTTCCTCTTGTTACAGTAGAGAACTTCCAGAACATTCTAGAGCACAGTAGACCTTGTGTATGACTTAATTTGAGCATAGTAGTTTGAATATCTGTGATTTGAGTTATGTTTTGACATGCTTAGATATATACTACCATTATATAAGCTTGTAGTTTTACTTCAGCATGATGAGCTGGTCAATCGATTCGTTTTCAGAAATGATCCTCTGTCCCCATTGTTGAGCAATGTAACGGTTTGGTGTTAGTCAAAATAATCTTGAGCAAAACACGTAGCACAAAAAATCTTCAATAAAAATCTTCCACAGTAATCTTCACAACAAAAAATCGGACGTTTCGGCCACGCAGGCCTTCGTCAGCTACATACAAATCTGGTTGAAAAACAGTAAGGAACTAGCCATAAGTACATGATAGGGTGACAGTGGTAGAAGTATGCAAACAATCAACAATACTTTTGTAGTTAAGAATGATTGGGTGAGAGTGTTTACAGAATTGTGTGTGGAGCAGATCGAGTGGAGTGGTGTGACATTGCATGAGAATAAAATAACAACATAACACAAAGCATACATGGACAGGACATATTACACAGAGCACAAGATAACAATCGCAAGTCAGTTCCTCAAGTGTCCAAAATAGAGCTCCATACCATTGGGAGTACAAGGCCGCTGTCCAAGTTCATGGTGGGGTTGCTTCTCCTGATATGGATCGCCTCGGCAGTTCTTCTCTGCCAGAAGCCAGTCCCCTTCCATCTCACAGAGGCGCCCTCCCAGTTGATGCCATGTTCTGTAGTCTGAACATACACAGCAATACCATTTCTGGAATCCCCCTTGCGTACTGCCTGTCGATGTTCACTTAGCCGCACTTTCATTGTCCTCTTGGTTTCTCCGACATACACCTTATCACAATCCTTACAAGGTACCCAGTCTGTTTCTCCTGTGGGGTCTGCTTCTTCACTTTAGTAAGGGATCGTCTCAGTGTTCTGCCTGGCTTAAATACTGCTCTTACACCCAGGGGGGCACAGAGCTTCTCAATTCTCTCACTGAGACCCTTAACATAAGGAGTGCACATTACCTTGAGGTTTTCTTCTTCCGGTGTTGATGGGGAGGAGGGCACTACAAGTGGACGAGATGTCATAGTCTTCTTTACCAATGACTCCGGAAAACCATTGGCTGTGAAGACCTGAGTCAGGTGATGCATCTCTTCTTCCCTCTTTGAGGGGTGGCAGACATGGATGGCTCTATCCTGCATGCATCTCATGACTCCTGTCACTGTCCTTGGGTGGTGATGGGAATGTACCTTTCTGTGTGGGTTGGCTTCCTGTATACAGAGGTCACTAATCTTCCCTCTACCTTCATGACCAATACATCAAGAAAGGGTAGTTGCCCATCTTGCTCTTGTTCAACTGTAAACTTGATGCTAGGATGCTGCTGGTCAAGATGACTGTGAAACACACTTAGGTTATCCAGTCCATGGGGCCAGACAACAAAAGTATCATCCACATATAAACACTCTCACCCAATCATTCTTAACTACAAAAGTATTGTTGATTGTTTGCATACTTCTACCACTGTCACCCTATCATGTACTTATGGCTAGTTCCTTACTGTTTTTCAACCAGATTTGTATGTAGCTGACGAAGGCCTGCATGGTCGAAACGTCCGATTGTTTGTTGTGAAGATTTCTGTAGAAGATTTTTATTGAAGATTTTTTGTGCTACGTGTTCTGCTCAAGATTATTTTGACTAACATTATAGAACGTAGCAATGAGCCTCTATGATATTAACAGTTTGGTGTCATAAGTGAGATTATGACCACCTGAGCAGTCACCTTGAGTAGGATGTCAAGGAGCTCAAGCAGAAATTTGAAGACTTGAGTAGTCAGGTGGCTAGTACTACACAGGGGCAACTGATCCGCCTGGAAGAAATAGGCATGAGAGTGTGCAAGTTGGAAAAGCACATGATCACTCTAGTGGAGGAGGCCTCAGAGAGTTATCGTAGGAGTGTACCTGGTCAAATGCTAGAATGTGGACATGGTCCCAGTCCTGCTCGAACAGATCCAAAACCTATCCACGTTTTGAAGGGAAAGATCCATCGGAATCTTACAAACTCCAGTTCGAAATGTTGGTCAGGATGAATGGATTGAACCAATATGAGAAAGCAGCCCATCTGGCAATCAGTTTGATAGACTCAGCCATTGGCAAGTTTAGCACCTGACAAGCTGCGAAATTATGCAGCTTTGATGGCTGCTCTTGATATACAGTTTGGGGTAGCACATCAAGTTGAGCTTATTCATGTGAAGTTGAAGGAAAGGGTAAGAAAACAAGATCTTCTGGAGTTGGCAGAAGATATAGAGCGATTGGCCTGACTCACATATCCAGAAGCTGCTGCAGATATGTTGGATGTGCTGGCTAGAGATCAATTTCTGGATGCTTTAACGGATGATTTCAGACTTCGAGTGAGGCAGAATCATCCACTGACCTTGTATAGAGCTTTGGAAATGGCGCTTGAGCTAGAGTCAATCAAGTTGGCCAACCAGCAAAACCATGTTGTGAGAGAAGTATCACTGCAGAAAGAAGGGTCCCTGGTTGAGTTGGGAAGATGTGCTAAGAGACCTCCAATCAAAGAGTAATCCCAATTTTTGTGCAGCTTGCTACTGTACTGTATATTGAAAGTAAGTGAAAAGGGGTCACATGAGAAGGGAATGCCAGCAGAGATCACCCAGCCCAGCTCTCCTAGATCACTACTGAAGCCCCAAAAATTGCTTTTTAAACTGTTTCTCTTCTTTGTACTTGTGAATGTCTCAGTGCTGGAGGTTCCATCAATCTATATACAATACAATGTATAATATATAATACAGTGTGTAGTGAGCACCTTATTCCCCTTTACAGTACCTTTAGATGAGTTACCTTCTTTCAAGTATCCTCACTGTGAATTCTCACCAATGTTTTAAGTGTTGAACATGCTATTTTAAATGTCTTGGCTACTGTCCTAACATCTGAGGCGTACACAGCTTTAATGGCTTCGAGTTTAAACTGTAATATACTGTATATGCACAATACTATCCTCTACAATGTAGCTTTTTCTTGAGGTGGAGCATGTAAAGCACATATTTCCTTAGACTCCAAAGATTCCTTTGGCACTATGATTTCTTTATAATTTGAAATGAGTACATGTATTGCTTGATTCTTGTTTAATGGGCAATGAGACTGTCCTGAACTCACAGTGAAATCTAAAAGAGAGCTCTGTCTCTTCCTTGAATTTGTTGCAGTCAAGTCAATACACAATAGGCTCAGGGGATGGGTATAGCCCGGAATCTCAATCTCACTGTCAGATGACATTCTCCTTACCGAAGACAATACTATCTTTGTTCACAGTAGAAACTATGGTATGTGTGTTCTCACTAACCTGCGGAGGTATATGCGGAAAATAGATTGCTAAAATTGGATCCGAGGGTCTACCCCAAATATTAGAGTCACCCAAAGTTCGAATTTTTAGAAGGATTGGGACTGAATCATGTACAATCGAAAATTCGATTCCTGAATCTTTAAAGAAAGTATAAAATTGTGCAATTGACTGCCTCACATAAATTGTGCTGCTGAGCCTCAACTTATACCCTTGAAAAGTAAGCTTTATGTAATTTTCCAGTTGAACAAGAGTATCCTGGCATTGGACTATAGAGTCTAGACGGCCTGTGTTTGCATGGTTAAGGGTGTATAAAGACCATTTCAAAATGGTAACAGGATGTAGGATTGACACAGGCTCATGCAGAAAGGCATTATCAAAAAAGGATTCTCCAAAAACACTTGGAACAAGGGTAAGTTGCAGAACCGGTACAGGGTTAGGTGGGCAAAGGGCAAGACAGGCATAGGGCTGGACGAGCATAGGGCTACACATATATGAGACTAGACGGGAACAGGGCTAGACTGAGTTTAGTTGGACTGAGTGCACACTGTGCAAATTCCTACATCCCGCATGTGCAGCACATTATACAGTACATATGTGCTGCGGGATGTAGGAATGTGCACAGTGTGCACTCAGTCCAGCTAAACTATGTCTAGCCCTGTACCCGTCTAGCCTCATATATGGTTAGCCCTATGTTCGTCTAACCCTATGCCTGTCTTGCCCTTTGCCCACCTAGCCCTGTACCGGTTTTTGCAACTTACCCTTGTTCCAAGTGTTTTTTGGAGAACCCTTTTTATGATAATGCCTTTCTGCACGATCCTTTGTCAATCCTACATCCTTTTACCATTTTGAAATGGTTTTTATGCACCCTTGTTTGTGCGTTTTTTCCTTTATAGCGAAATGGTTGCTGGAATAGTTTTCCACTGCAGTTGAGAAGGAACACGATCAAATCTTGTAAGATAAAGAAAGAAACTAGAATCTATGTAGTTACCTGACTAAAATCAATGTACCCATCTAGAAACAAATACTCGAACAAAAAGAGCGCTGAAGTCGACGATCATCGAAGTGCAGGCCTTGTGTATGTACGCGTACGTCTAGTCTCGCTTAGCCATTTCACTCATCCGAAAATGGCTTGTCCAGCGAATGTATGGGATTTGCCTATTAATTTTTTTCTCACTTTAGAAGTGTAGGTGTTGCTTTAAAACCTACAAAAGACACTTCGCGCTAACAATTGGTGCTCACTGGGGAAAGATGAGACCTCTGGACCTTTCGTGGCGACCTATATCTCAGTTCGAAAACACGACGAGAAGAATAAGAAGAAGATGAAGAATAATCTTAAAAGCCATTTAAAAATGGTAAAAGGATGTAGGATTGACACAGAATCATGCGAAAAGCCATTATCAAAGAAGGATTCTCCAAAAACACTTGGAACAAGGGTAAGTTGTAAATCCGGTACAGGGCTAGGTGGGCAAAGGGCAAGATAGGCATAGGGCTAGACGAGCATAGGGCTACACATACATGAAGCTAGACGGGTATAGGGCTAGACAGAGTTTAGTTGGACTGAGTACACACTGTGCAAATTCCTACATCCCACATGTGCAGCACATTATACAGTACATATATGCTGCGGGATGTAGGAATTTGCACAGTGTGCACTTAATCCAACTAAACTCTGTCTAGCCCTACACGTCTTGCCCTTTGCCCACCTAGCCCTGTACTGGTTTTGCAACTTACCCTTGTTCCAAGTGTTTTTGGAGAATCCTTTTTTGATAATGGCTTTTTGCACGATCCTGTGTCAATCCTACATCCTTTTACCATTTTTAAATTGTTTTTATACACCCTTGTTCGTGCGTTTTTTCATTTAAAACAAAACGGTTGCTTGAATATGTTTTCCACTGCAGTTGAGAAGGAACACAATCAAATCTTGTAAGACAAAGAAACTAGAAATCTATATATTTACCTGACTAATTTACATCAATGTACCATCTGCTAGAACAAAAAGAGCGCTGAAGTCGACAATCATCGAAGTCCAGACCTTTGTAAGTACGCATATGTCTAGTCTCTCGTAGCCATTTCGCCGATCTGAAAATGGCTGATCCGGCGAATGTATGGGATTTGTCTATTATATTTTTCCTCGCTTTTGAAGTGGTGGTTTTGCTTCACAACCTACAGAAGGCACTTTGCACAAACAATCGGAGCTCACTGGTGAAAGATGAGACCTCTGGACCCTTCGTGGTGACCTGTAGCTCAGTTCGAAAAAATGACGAGAATAATAATAAGAAGAAGAATCTTAAAATGGTACTGGTGTTAAGTAGCCATACATTTTCGTCTAAAATTTCAAAGTTCTTTAAAGAAATTAACCTACGAAGGGTTTTAACTACTTCATCGTTATAGTTAGTGTGTCAAACGGCACCAATATCACTTCTAAATGCTACTAATTGTACTGCATCATTAGTTTTCAGACGAAAACAAAATTTGCGCTAATGTATGGTGGCCATGTTTTTTCGGTGTCAATCCTACATATGGAGTACTACCGTACTCCATAGCAATGGTACTGGTGTTGCATAGCCATACATTTTCGTGTAAAGTTTTGAAGTTCTTTATAGAAATTGGCCAACGAAGGGTTTTAACCACTTCATCTTATAGCTTGTGTGTCAAAAGGCACCAATATCACTTCTAAATACTTCTAACTGTACTGTATCGTTAGTTTTTGGAGGAAAACAAAATTTGCGTTAATGTATGGCGGTCATGATTTTTCGGTGTCAATCGTACGTATTGAGTACTACCATACGCCATAATATTATAGCTTTCAATTTCAGAAGAATTATATAGTGATATTGGTGCTGTATATTGTGAAAGATTTGGACTTTGCTCAGGTGCTACAAGTGCTTACATATGCAGATATCCTAGTATTTTGGTATTATTGGAGAAATTTTAGAAGGAATTACTGCAGCACCTGTTGTCACACACATAAATGTTTGATATTCTGCTCCTTTTGCCTTGAACAGGTTTCAAGGTATCTTCGAAGCAAGAACTGGCACACTCGTGTAGCTGCAGGACAAGCTGTTGAATCAATGATCAGGCACACAAAATTGTGGAATCCTCCTTGCCATGAGCATGAAGAATGTATGTTTGCATGGCAAAGGAGGGCATTCGTAAGACCACTTTGTCTGCTATGTTTATACATAAAGTGCAATGGTTAAGTACTCACATGGTACATGACGCAAGTCACATACTTACACCAATCTACAATTACATGTAGATTTCATTACATGTTTATGCAATAATCACACTAAGTATTTGCAAATTCCTGCATTGTAATTGCTATGTACATCTCGCCATGTATATTAGTTTTTGGGCTTGTTTTTAATTTCTGCAACAGTTTTAACATGAATGCGAGACACTATCAGCAAATTGAGGCAATTCTCACAACCTAAAACCGAAGCTATATTAATGAATACTTTGAGCTCGACATGCACTAGTCCATCACCAAACGTCTAACTCATACAGAAAAGCACCAAATGCTAAACATATTGGAATGTGTCAGATTCGAACCTAAAGGTTTTTTATGAAGCATACTGTAGTCACCAATGTTATATAAAATATCGTAGTAGTCCATATGTAGGACTTTATACATGTGAAGAACATCTACCAACATAAATATTGTGTTAATAATGCACGCACACTCATGCACACACACACACACACACACACACACACACACACACACACACACACACAATCAATTAGTAAGTACTTTTCCCATTACCTACCAACCCAAGGAGTGATTTATCTACCACATATACAGTATTTATATGCATATTAATGGATCCGAGTTAAATGAGGTTGATGTCCGTATATGTACCCCCGCGGTGCTTGTCCTAGCTGGGTAGAAGCTGGTGGCAGGACCAGCATGATAGTACGCATGCACAATTGAAGATGTGCATACAGTGTGGGACTGTGTCCTGGATCATGATTGCGGGAATAAAACCCACAATCAAATTCAGTTGTATCTGCTATTTTTTCTCTTTTTTTCTCCGCCTATTGGTGTGAAAGGGGTGGAGGTAGTAGAGGGGATAGTTTTCCAAGATCATGGAAAATGGACGGAAAGCACGGAATTAGCAGTGTGAAAAGGAATTATTGTTGCCTAATGAAGTTATGAATCTTTTGGCTGGATGTGACGGTTTCAGTAACAAGCTCTAACCACTCTATCAATTAGTCAATTCCAGTCAATCAAGACCATTCAAGGTACACAACAGTACCTCCTAAATGGCAATACAAAGTCTTCTAGGCTGCAAAGAATTGTATCCAGTGGTGACATTGGGCACAGATTTAACTAGTTTGTACATTTTTGATCCACATATTCATGCATCATCCAGCTTCATGTTTTAGTTGGGCCTTTTTGTCATACTAGTTACCTCAAATTTTGTCATGAAAAGTCAAAATCATGTTCACCCTGTAAATTTGATGCCGATATCAGGTTGTGAAGTGAAAATGAAATGAAATTAAGCAATTTTGTAACTAATTTTTGCAGTTTTCAAACCAGAAACCGAGGCAGAATCGTGCATTTTTGAAACGGGAAATCATTCCCTCTAGGGTAGGTGTTGACCCCCAGATGCAAAGGAGGAATTATGTATTCAGTTTACCATGGACTCTGACACTGAATGTCAGAAAATGAATTGCAGCATTCTCACGCTTAAACTGGCCAGAAAACTCATATCATGGGCGTCAGTGGGTGTACTACAGAGTGCACTGGGCGAAGATATAATAATTATCACCCAGTCGATATAAGCAATAAGGTGTATACATGCACTCACCCTCAGGCATATATGCACCATATCACTTATCGACTGGGTGATAACTATTGCATACATATATATACATATATAGATAGATAGATAGATAGATAGATAGATAGATATATTGATATATACGGTACAGGTCAAAAGTTCCTTACGGGTTTGTTATTAACCGCGCAGGATCATCTCGCGTGTTAGCTCAGTATTCTAAAAAATCGCTTAGTGAACCCACGTGATTATCTCTCGGTATTGTGCGCGGATTGAACCACTATCTCGAGAGATTGCGAAGTTATGATAGCCCAGAAGCCGAAAGATCGCGAAGTCATGATAAAATGAATGATTCAGAGTAAAGCGACATACGTAGTACGTACTAATCAGATCCATGCAGAACACTAGATACAAACAATACAAGAATTAAGCTAGAATGTTCTCATCATTACTTAAAGTGAGGGGTTCTGTTTTCCCATTGGTCGCCTTCTTTCTCCTGCAAACTTCATCGACGGAAATCCGAATCTCTTTCAAAACCGACTCCCTTGTTTCTCCATGGCAGGCAGGGTATTGCTTAAAACAGGCGTCTCTTATACCATTCATCCTTTTTGTATCCAAAGCCTTTTTCCCAAGCACACCCCTCACGTTGCTTCCTCGCCTTTCTTCCCCGGAGAATAGTTTTTGCACCAATCTTCCAGCACAGTTTCTTCGTCCTCTACAGGCCTCTAAACTTTCAGACAAAACCCCCGGTGGTATCCTGTATGCTTGCTCTGCTACGGGCTGCACAGTAGACGCATCAAGGTTTATCGGTGACGACACGGAGGCAGACTGGCACAGCAAGTCGATTTCACTCTTCACTGCTGCTTCAGAAAGACCCCCTACCATTTCTTCAATTATTGATAGCCGGTCATTCTTCACTGCAACGGCCCTTAGAAGTTCTTCTAGTTTTACCTCTATCGCTTGCAATCTTCTGTCTGTGTCAGCTTCTATAGAACGCAGTGACGAGGAAATTTCTGATATTTCCTTCTGTAGCAATAATGAGTGGTTTGCTGAAATCGGACTCCAAGGCAGACTAGGCAATGGGGAAGGTAAAGAAAAGGACCTTTGTTCTTCATCTTCTTGTGCATTTGTACTTCCGCTGCCCAACTCGAAGGTAAATAGATCAATTGGCAGTCTTCGCCCAATAGCTGTTGTTGATCGCCTCGGTAGTTCTTTAGTAGGCGTTTCTTCAACCACCGGTGCTTCATCATCTGACAGTATCTCAGCACTAAATAGTTTGTTAGACTTTCCCCATTTCACTTTCACTCTTTGACCGGTTCGAAAATTGCTGTTTTGCTCCTGTATGCTTCCTCTGCTAACGAAGGATTCTTTTCCAGAAGAACGACCACAGTCTATCCATTGCACTCTAACTTTCTTCGCTAGATCCATTGATTCTGCTATACGCGCAATAACTCGCATAAACTCGCTCGTTGATGCGCAATATTGCAAGAACGTGCATTATTTATACACGAACAGTCGAGATTTTCTGCATACGCGATGTGTCACGAGGAAATACAACTGAGTCCGATTGTTAATCATGAGGATTACAACTGAGTCCGATTTTCAATCTGTCATTTGATTGGTTCAGCAACTTCACAATTATTCTCTAGGATATCCTGAGGGGGGGGGGGGGGAGCTGATGAATATATACTTGGGATCTTTCTCCCCTAAGGGGATGAGAGAGTGATCATGCCTCTATCTTACTATGAAAGAAGGAGAATTATCACAATATCCAAGCAGTTTAATCCAATTTCCTTCAGTTCAATCCAGAGGAAGCTTCAAATTGAGGGAATTGAAACAGCAAGGCAAACAGTGGCTGCCACGATTGCAAGGTATCCTACTGGCTTGGTTGATGACAGAATGCGTGCTGGAAGACCCAAAAGCATCAGCAACGAGATGCTGAAGTTTATTGACGACAGGATGGCTGAAGACAATGAATTAACTACACAGAAGCTTATGGAGAAGATGATTACCAAATTTGGACCCCTGGACGTGTCAGAGAGAACTGTTTCAAGGGCCAGATTTGACCTAGGATGGACATATTCAACCACTAGATACTGCCAATCCATAAGAGTGGCAAATATGGAGAAGAGAATGCAGTGGTGCCAAGAAATGATTGCTGCAGGAGACCAATTTGATGATGTCATCTACACAGATGAGAGCACCATTGCTTTGGAGAGGCACAGGAAGAAGTCCTACCGTAAGAGAGGCCAGCCAAGGAAGATGAAGGCCATCCCTAAACACCCCCTGAAGGTGCATGTGTGGGGAGGTATTTCAAAGAGGGGAAGCACCAGCATTGTCATTTTTACAGGTATTCTAACTGCAATCAGATATGCTGACATCTTGGAGGCAGCTTTAGTTCCCTTCTTGCAACAGCACTACCCTAACGGTCATCGATTGTATCAAGACAATGACCCCAAACATACGTCAAGATACGTAAATGGCTACTTTGAGGAGAAGGGCATTGTGTGGTTCAAGTCACCAGCAGAAAGTCCTGATCTCAACCCCATTGAAAAGGTATGGGGCTCCTTGAAGACATGGCTGAGGAATGTTTGGAAGCCCCGGGATCTGGAACACTTGAAGGAGGGGATTAAAATATATTGGGCAGGATTGACCCCAGAAGTATGTACACGGTACATACAACATGTTCAAAAAGTTTTACCTGTAGTAGTTGAACATAAGGGAGGACCTTCAGGCCATTAAAATATTGACTTTGTGTACCTTCTGTTTTGATGTAACAAATTGTATTATTTTTCTATTATGTACTATGTATGTGGTACACTACTTTTCAATGTAATTGCTATTACGTATTTACTATGGTTGAATGTATGCAATAATAAACAGCTATTCTGTTTAAATGTTTACTAGGTAAAGTTAAGTTTTCGGACACTTTTCTTCAGTATTCGTTACATAGAAGTACAACTGCACAAGCATATTGAGGACATGTGTACTGAATCCGCTCAGAGCCAAAATTTTCCAACTTTACAGATTGAATGAAGCTACATACGTATATAGAGATACCCTTAAACTTAGCCTTTATATAGTCCTAATTTAGGTACATACTAAGATTTCGCTCAATACTGAGCCCAGAACTTAAGTTCGCTTCTGTGTGCGTAAAGCTTTCCTATCGCGTGCGCGAAGCTTTCCTATTGTGTGCGCGAAGCTTTCCTATCGCGTGCGTGAAACTTCAGTATCACGTGCGCAAACTTTTTCTATCATGCGGCATCATCATGCGCGACATTATAGAGAACCTGTAACCAATCGCGCACGAGTATGTAAGTAACTTTTGACCTGTACCGTATTACCGTACATCAGGAAATTTTTGCAGCTAATACATTTCGTGTTTTTTGCAGTTTGAAAGGATCTGCAAAATTATTCATCCATGAAAGTCAATGAAAAAATGGCTGTTGACAGGATTGTGTACTGCTTTCGCTCACGGGATTCGTTTGCATTTAAGGGTTAATTAGACAATGTACGTAGTTTGCTTATATTCTTGTTTACTCTTTCTTGGTTTTGCTTAATGTTGCTACGTTGCTATGTGTGTATCTTCGCATATAGTCTTCAAGCTTTCGTGATGTTAACAAAGACCAAGATCCGCCAAGAGGACTACAGTTCACCTGCTAGATCTTACAGTTCACTCTTGAGAGATCAAAATACTAACTACACCAGTAGGATAAACAAACTAAGACACAATATCATTCATTAGGAGAATCAAACACTTGGAAAACAAGAGAGGACCTTTTGTTACACTATCTGCCGCCAGAGACCACGATTATTTTCATCCGCGAAAATTTGTAACCCCCAAAAATGAGACTAGCTGCGAAATTTTGTACTGCAAAATTTGTTGACAGGCTTTGTATATGTATATATACATTGTATTTGTATATATTATGGAGTACAGTAGAACGCCATATGTAGGATTGGCACCAAAAAATATGACTGTCATACATTAGTGCAAATTTATTTTTGCTGTACAGTTAGAAGCATTTCGAAGTGATATTGGTATTGTACATTGTGGCATATTACTTACAAGATAAAGTAGTTAAAACCCTTTGTATGCCAATCTCTTTAAGGAACTTTCAATCTTAGACAGTGAGGTATGGCTCCACCACACCACTGGAATTTAAGAGGATTCTTCATCTCAATGTTTTTGAACTAAGCTGCAGTTCACCAGGAAGGGTCCTAATGTCTCATTTTCTGCCAGTGAGCTGTGATTGTTAGAGCAAAGTGCCTTTTGTAGGTTTTGAAGCAACACCTACATTTCTAAAGCAAAAAAAATTAAATGAAATGGCTACACAAAACTAGGTGTATGCGTACGTACACAAGGCCACTCATTGGATAATTGTTGACTTTAGCACTCCTTTTTATCGATTACCATTATTAATTGAATAACACCATACCATATTATACATATTGACAATAATTTAATACATGTAATATGATAGTATCATTATATCAAGTTATGCAAACATGGGAATCAAGTTTACATACACCCCTCACTAATGATCAAGTCGATTGGGGTGTCGTTCAGATCTAGTCTTACCAGTGTGTGTTAGGATGGTCTAGCTCTCTTCAAGCACAAAACAATGGAATCAATGAGAAAGAACGCGAGTTTTTCATCTGATCACCTTCATACTGTAGGATGTGGAGCAAAGCCTTTGTTTCTAGCTGCATACAATGGTTTTAGTCAAATACCTGCATAGATTTAGTTTCTTTTATCTTACAAGATGTGATTGTGTTCCTTCTCAACTGCAGTGGAAACCTTCTTTTAACAGCCTCTATTCAAGCAACTTCAGTTTAAAGGAAAAACTGCACCAACAAGGGAGTATAAACCCCTTTTAAAAATAAAAAGTATGTAGGAACGACACAGGACAGTGCTTAAAGGCTTTATCAACAAGCATCCTCCCAAAAAACACTTGGAACAAGGGTAAGTTATTAAAGAGGCACAGGGCTAAGTAGCAGAGGTCAAGATGGGCATAGGGCTAGATGAGCTTTGGGCTATGCATACATGAGACTAACCAGGTGTAGAGCTAGACAGAGTTTAGTTGAACTGAGTGCTCACTGTGCGAATTCCTACATCCCATAGCATAGACATACTGTATATTTACGGGATGTAAGAATTTACAGTATGTACTCAGTCCAACTAAGCTCTGTCTAGTCCTATATCCATCTAGCTTCATGTGTGTATAGCCCTATGCCAGTCTTGCATACCGTTGCCTGCCTAACCCTGTGCCTTTTTTACAACTTACCCTCCAAGTGGAGGATCCCTTTTTGATAGTACCTTTTCCACGGTCCTGTGTCAATCCTACGTACATCCATTCACCACTTTTAAATGTTTTATTATGCACCCTTGTTTGTAGTTGATAATCTTACCGAAAATCACTAGCCAATATGAGATTATTGCACCAAACATTTCAGCAGCCAGCTGCTACCTTCCTCAGTGGTATAATACAAGAGACAGTTCATAGGTTTTAAATTGTGATGTGTGACAGTTGGTGATGCAATGTAATGAATAATATTAACTTTGGGTGATCAGTTAATTGAGATTATGAGTGATGTTCAAATATGGAAATATAGGTTTGCATCAAGTTTTTGTATACTGCATGTGGGTAGTGTTCCTAGTTCTCTGTTCAGGGGTGAGGGTTCCTTCTGGATCATTCTAGATTGTACTAAGCATCTCTTTGATATGTGTCTACAATTGTCCAATCCTTTTGTGCAGGTCCAATCTATTGTGTGTCCTGTTCTCTCTGAGTACTCGACTAAGGCTGAGCTGACTATCTTCTTATCCCTGACTGAACATTGGTACTCCTTTACTCTCTGTCCTAGGGTCCTACCAGTCTGTCCAATGTAAACTTTGGGGCAGCTACTACAAGGGATTTTATACACAACACCTGCTTTATCCTGTAGTGGGATGGGATCTTTGGGGTGCACTAACATCTGCCTTAGGGTATTGTTTGGCCTAAAGGTTGTCTTAGTATCTAGTGGGGCAAGGATACATCTAATGGCCTATGAGGTCCCTTTGACATAAGGGATTGAAACTTAGTAGTTCTAGACTGTGAGGGAACATCCAGGGTCTGCCTAGGTTGGGAGGATTGGTTGATTAATTTCTTGAGATAGCCGTTTAACTCTACTGCCTTGCCTTTTGGGCCAGGCACTTGTTTGTGTGGGTGGGTTTCCTATGTACCGTGGTATCTATGGTCTTGTCATGTTCTGGAGGATCAGTACATGTAGGAATGCTAACTGAGCTTGGGTTTCTCTCTCTAATGTAAACTGGATGGTGTCCTCTATGATATTCAAGTGGTGGTGGAAATCCTGCACAATATCGGATCTAAGGGCACAACATGTGTCATCTACATATCTTTTCCATAATTTTGGAGGATTGGGATAAGTGCTTAGGGCTCTTGATTCAACATGTTCTATAACTAAGTCAGCTAGAATTACCAATACAGGTGCCCTATGTATGTATGGTTTTCCTTTAAAATGAAGTTGTTCAAATAGTGGCCGTTGAAAGAGTTCTATTGTAGTCGAGAAAGAATGCAATTGGAACTTGTGAGATAAAGAGACTATAAAACTATGCGGCTACTCGACTAAAATAAGTATACCCACCTAGAAGCAAAGCCTCAAACAATAGAGCACTAAAGTGGGTGATCATCAAGCGCGTGGCTTTGTGGGCATACTCATACACCTAGTCTCACTTAGCCATTTCGCTGATCCGGCAAATGTATGAGATTTGCCTATTAAATTTTTCTCACTTTAACAATGTAGGTGTCACTTCCAAACCTACAAAGGCACTTTGTGCTAACAATTGGAGCTCAGTGGTGAAAGATGAGACCTCTGAACCCTTCCTGGTGACCTGTAGGTACCACCTGGAAGGGTTCAGGTCCAGGTTTTATCTGGCCTGTAGATGCCACCTCACATAACTTAGAACTCAATTCATCCATGGGGAGCTTAGTTAGAAAATCAAGAAGAAGAATAAGGAGAATAATCTTAAAATGATCTGGTGTTGCAGATTCATACCTTGGCGAGTGTATACTTCGAATTGCTTTCAAGAAATAGGTGTGCGAAGCTTTTAAACTACTTTGTCTTGTAGCTGGTCTGTCAAACTACATCAAAATCTGCTTTTGAAAGCTATGGATCCTTCATGCCATTAGTTTTTTAGGCGAAAACAACTTTGCACTATTGTATGATGGAAATGTTTTTCCGTATCAATCCTACTTATGCAGTACTACTGTACTCCATAATACATCAAGCACTATGCATCAAAAGTCAAAATATATTTAATATTGGGCTGCTATTTAAAACTGAAGTTAAGATAGAATAAGAAATGAATGAGTAAAGAATGACGCAATGTAGAAAAAGTATCAATCCTACTTATGCAGTACTACTGTACTCCATAATACATCAAGCACTATGCATCAAAAGTCAAAATATATTTAATATTGGGCTGCTATTTAAAACTGAAGTTAAGATAGAATAAGAAATGAATGAGTAAAGAATGACGCAATGTAGAAAAAGTATCAATCCTACTTATGCAGTACTACTGTACTCCATAATACATCAAGCACTATGCATCAAAAGTCAAAATATATTTAATAATGGGCTGCTATTTAAAACTGAAATTAAGATAGAATAAGAAATGAATGAGTAAAGAATGACGCAATGTAGAAAAGTACATAAGATACTAATCTAAAAAAATTATGTACACTCTTCCCTGACATGAGCAAACACTTACTGTAGTAGCAAAGCTAGTCACCTAAATCTTAGTTATAAACAGTGTTTTATCATGAAAAGGGGATGAACCTAATGTTATCTTTTAAGTATTCCAGGGTTCTATCCAACCCAAACTCTCCAACTTTCACCCCAAACTGTAATGCAAATTATAGAGAAGGTCCTACTTGAGTGTCAAAATCAATACCACCTTACATAACTTAATACTCCATTTGTCTGTGGGGAGCATCTTATTATAATGGAGGTAGACCGATTTTTTGTTCGCACTATTAATCTAACGAACCATGCGAAGAATTCGCAGCGGACTTTTACCAACGTTCCTAGCGCTATTTGGTGGGTGACCTCGAAGGGGTTTCTTTCCGTTTGCTTGCGAAATGAGGGATTTAGGAAATTTGTCCATGCGTGTACTTGGTTACGAGGCGCCATATTTCATCACAAATGCAAACTAATAAACCAATAGATAAAGAGTACAAAAACAATAACCAAACACAATATAGAGCTTTACATGCATAATATTACCTATACTATGGATACAGTATGAGTTTAATGACCCTCTGGGGCAAGGCAAGCCTCAGAGGATGAGAGGAGATCGTGTCTGTGTCAGGAGCTTGCTTGCCCGGGCGAGTACCTTGGATAGCTGTGATTGCTACCCTAAGATGTGAGAACCTGAGAGAGCATCTGATCCAGTTGATAACTTTGGCATAGGGCAAGCCCTTGGTGTCTGACATCAGGTGTGCTAGTCTGCGGTAGAAAACATCAACTGAGGGGCCAATGCCACCAGTCACCGAGAAGACTAAAGGGGTGAAGGATGCATGCTCCACTTCACGAACTTGTTGGTCATAGGCTCGCCTTTTCTCACGTTCATTCCTCCTGAAAAGCACTTCACTGGTAGTCGAGATATTACTAAACGCTAATGGGTTGAAAGCCCTTACATCCAAAAATGCGTCTTCGAATGGATACCAAAAGCCAGTGCATTTGACATCAAGTCTGCTTTGATCCTCCCTGTTAGCTGTTCTTCCAGCGAGGACTTCACCGGTGAGGGGTTGAAGACTGGGTTCGATTTGCACGT
>CAUJGJ010000278.1:0-15000 GCA_963170055.1 Halisarca cf. caerulea | reverse complement strand
TTTAACGCATTTTGACACACCAGCTACAAGGAAAAGTAGTTTAAAAGCTTCGTAAAACTATCTCTTTAAAGAAATGCGAAGTTCACTTGCCGAGGTATGGGTCCGCAACACCATAGCATTTTAAGATTATTCTTCTTCTTCTCGTCGTTTTTTCGAACTGAGCTACAGGTCGCCACGAAGGGTTCAGAGGTCTCATCTTTCGCCAGTGAGCTCCAATTGTTAGCGCGAAGTGCCTTTTGTAGGTTTTAAAGCCACATCTGGACTTCTAAAGCGAGAAAAAAATTAATAGGCAAATCCCATACATTCACCGGATCAGCCATTTTTGGATTACCGGAATGGCTACGCGAGACTAGGCGTACATGTACGTACACAAGGCAAAACCTTCTCTGGTTCGACGATCGTCGCAATCGACTTCAGCGCTTTTTTGTTTGAGTGTTTGTTTCTACGTGGGTACATTGATTTTGGTCAGGTAGCTGCATAATTTTAGCTTCTTATGTTACAAGACTTGATTATGTTCCTTCTCAACTCAACTGCAGTGGAATCCTTTAACCACAGGGGTTTGAGTATCTATGCAGACTCTATTCGAACAACTGTTCTTTAAAGGAAAAATCGCACGAACAAGAGTGTATAAAAACCATTTTTAAAAATGGTAAAAGGATGTAGGATTGACACAGGACAGTACAAAAAGGCCTTATCAAAAAAGGATCCTCTAAAAACATTTGGAACAAGGGTGAGTTGCAAAACAGGTACATGGCTAGATGGGCAAAGGGCAAGACAGGCATAGGGCTAGACGAGCATTGGGCTACACATACATGAGGCTAGACGGGCATAGGGCTAGACAGAGTTTAATTGGACTGAGTGTACACTGTGCAAATTCCTACATCCCGAAGCATATACATATAATGTGCTGCACATGAGGGATGTAGGAATTTGCACAGTGTACACTCAGTCCAATTAAACTCTGTCTAGCCCTATGCCCGTCTAGCCTCATGTATGTGTAGCCCTATGCTCGTCTAGCCCTATGCCTGTCTTGCCCTTTGCCCATCTAGCCATGTACCTGTTTTGCAACTCACCCTTGTTCCAAATGTTTTTGGAGGATCCTTTTTTGATAAGGCCTTTTTGTACTGTCCTTAACTAATACGTACGTACAGTACGTGATGTACACACATACGTGCTGTACGTATGTACGTACAAACATATGCAGCACATGTTGTTCCACTTGTGAAAGTAAAAGTACTGTAAAAACTTTTACTTGAAACTATTCAAGTGGAGATGATATGTACGTACCAACGTTCATGGTACAACATGAAGTTCTCAACAGTGACAGGATGTTAGCTCCAATACCAGTGTACAATTGCATTAATTTTACGTATGTACATATATACGTACGTAGTTACATACGAATACGTATGTACACATACGTACATATTATGTAACAAAACAAGTAAACTGCTACCTGGACAATTCCAAATAGGTACAAATACAGCATGTACACTCGTACATCACACACACACACACACACACACACACGTACACGCATGTACACACACACACACACACACACACATGCATGCACACGCATACACACACACATACATGTACATACACACACACACACACACACACACACACACACACACACACACACACACACACATACATACATACACACACACACACACACACACACACACACACACACACACACACATAATCGGTATTAGTCAGTATTATCTCAATATTTTGATATCCAGATTTTGATTCGAAAATTGGAAAATCAATTGGGATTGGGATTGGGATTGGTTAAAACTATTATAGCACTATGTATTCGGGGCAATTGGAAACCTTACCCATTTATTGGACTCTGCTGTTAGACTTCCCTTCTTTAACCCAACCATTGTTGTACTGCAAATGGAGGTAACTGCGCTTGCACTAGGAAATGCTGATAGTCGATATATTGAGTAGTCGATATATTGAGTATTCAAAATTGTAAGTAGTGTATAGTCGGTTTTGGATTGATATTGATATTGACTACTTACGTATATTGAAATATTGTCCAGGGCTAACACACCCACACCCACACCCACACCCACACACACGTACACACGTACGCACACACACACAAACACACACACACACACACACATGTACGCACACACACACACACACACACACACACACACACACACACACACACACACACACACATACACACACACACACACACACACACACACACACACACACCTATGCATGTACAGTATATACTACACTATAGAAAGCACTGGAGAAAACAGCAGAATAGTGACTTACATATAACTGATTGGGGTGCATTCCATACTGGATGCTAACAGTGTAGACCAACGATTGTTACAGAATGGTAGCATTCTCCGACATATGTTTCCGCACAATGTACTGTCACAATACATTTACCTCCTACACATACTATTCTATACTGCTCTACAAGTGTGAGTAAGTGAGATTCTTCAGAACACAATTCAGGACAGGTACACACGTACACACATACATAAGTGCACATGTACCTAATAGAGAAGGTTATGTAAAGTTTAGTCACACAATACACTAGAAGTCACATCACTCTATGTTCGTACATTCCATCTTAGCGGGGAAGAACCTGGAGAACAGTGAACTCTCTCTAGTCTGATGTTCAATGTGACTTCCAATAAGTGTCAGATTAGGAGGTGTCGGATTATGGAACGGCTATTACCATACTTCAATATGGTGACTGTACAGTACCTTGTAAGATGGTCGGATTAGAGGAATGTCGAATTATAGAGGTGTCAGATTACAGAGGTGTCACGGTAGTCCACAAACTACAGGTATGTACTTACCATTCGTAGTATCTCCACATAGACTGGCTCAGTGAGTACACCTCTGTTGTTGCCAATGTAGTCCAATACCTCACTGAGAGCAGCTCTCTTGATCTCTTTCCCCTTCAACTCTGAAACAGGATTGCCAAAGTCAAACAAGTAGCAACACTGCTCAATCTTCTTCAGGAACAAAGCTTCCTTCTCTTGTGGAGGGACAGCTAGTCAAAGGAAAGCAAATACGAACCAATGACTAGTTGCTCATTGTAGGAATGCATTCAGCTTGTTGAAACTGAGTATGTGTGTATATGTATGTATCTGACAACAACTAGTCCGAGGTTGCTTTCAGCACAGATACTCTATACTGTGCATGTATTGTCATAACAATCCATTCAGTTCAATACAAACACTTGCTATTGAGAGGTGCTGAAAATTTGGGGAATTAGTTAACAAAGAGAATCTCCTCTGCATTAACACATCTCCACATACAGGTTGGGTAGCCAACACCGCCACTCTTTTGAGATTAGTTTACTCATCAAAAGAGTAACAGACAACCTTAACAGATAGCGACCACCCAACAGGTCATAGGGTGATGGGAAGACTGTGGAATCTCCGAATAAAGGACACTTTAGGACAGCCTCTTTTGTCCTTTGTTGGGAGGCTGTCCTATGTATTTGGGAGGTTTGTATCGGAACTATAGGGAAAAAAAATCTGGGACCTCAAGCTGTGTCCTTAGTATAGTAGTTGTCCTTGTTTCAAAGTGTTCATTATTCTTGATATCACTGTAAACAAGTTCAAAGAATTGGTATATGACCCACACATATACATACAGTACATACGCATGTACAAGGTGATAAGCAGGTGATGCAGATTGTCCAATACAGATGATCTGCTAATAGTGAAGTATGTGTACAGTAGTGGTTCCCACTTGAAGTACGTATGTGTACAGCAGTGGTCACCACTTGAAGTATGTGTACAGCAGTGGTTGCCACTTGAAGTACGTATGTGTACAGCAGTGGTCACCACTTGAAGTATGTGTACAGCAGTGGTTCCCACTTGAAGTATGTGTACAGCAGTGGTTGCCACTTGAAGTACGTGTACAGCAATGGTTCCCACTTGAAGTACGTATGTGTACAGCAGTGGTTGCCACTTGAAGTACATGTACAGCAGTGGTCACCACTTGAAGTATGTGTACAGCAGTGGTCACGACTGGAGTGTTAGATATGCATGTACATACATACTGAACATACAGGTATGCATAATTATAGAACCTTAAGAAACCAACCATCCATGCCTATACACACATACACACACTGTACATACAGTATGTACTGAAGGTACGTACGTATGAACTGTATTGCGACAGAACCACGCTAACACCTTTTTCCAAGGATTATTACTTGACAATTCAACCGTATAATTTCATCAAGTTAAACAATGAACAAGATGATAACACAGTCATGTTTAGCACCCAATAAATCTCTCTCATTCCCCCTTCCTTCACACACACACACACACACACACACACACACACACACACACACACACACACACACACACACACACACACACACACATACGTACACACACACACATACACATACGTACACACACACACATACACACACACACACACACAAACACACACACACACACCACACACACACACATACACACACACACACACACACACACACACACACACACATACACACACACACCACACACACACACACACACACATACACGCACACCAAACCCACACACACACACAATGAACATACTCACAGCTAAGGAGAGGTAGCGGCTGGTAATCGGGTGGTGGTTTCTGACTGGCATATCTCGCTGAGCTCTGGGTGAGTTGTCGCTGTCTTGGAACCTTCTTCACCTTCTTCAGGAAGGGATCTCCTGTACCCTTCCCTGCCCCAGGTATCTGGAGCCTGTTTGACTTAAGCCGCTACAATACAAAAACACATAAGTATGTACATATAAACCTATGCCACATGCAAAGTTTGTGTACATACGTATGTACGTACGTACGTACGTGCATACATACGTATCTTGACAAATTCACAAAAACACTAAAATAAGGTACGTAGGGTTGCTAGATATGCATAGGGCTAAATGCATAAGACATGCATAAGAGCTAGGGCACAAGGGCTTGATGGCATAGGGCTAGACAGAGTTTGACTATAAGATACGTATGCAAATACATACGTATGTACTTTATTCATGTATGTACGTATGTACGTATTTACGTATAGTAGTTGGTAGGCAACTAATTGGACAAGTATGTACGTATGTTGTACACACTTACAATATGTGTGTACCACATAGTGGGAGACTTTTGTGGGGTAAAACTTTCACAAGTAGCTCCATTTCGCGAATCCCTAAAGTCAGCCATTTTTTATAGTGAGTTGGCAAAGTAGGCTTCATTTGTATCGTGTGAACGAAAGGCTCAAGGTAAAGACATTGCCCCATTCAGACTTTAGTCGAAGATTGGAGGTTACTTTTACTTTGCAATTGACCGTCAAGCTTTGGGAGTGCACGTTCTGCCTGATTGTCTCGTTTTAAGGAAATGAAAAAGCGACAAATAGCACGACTAACTACTCAAGAAACACCCAACAAAACCTCAGTTTCAACTGCAATTGAATCAAATCAATTCATTATTGCAACAAACAACAATTATGGTGCCGTTGCCTAACACGTACGTACTACGTATGTGAGCTCGATGTAACTGTGGACGTCTGAAATGAAGTCCTAGGATTTTGTGAATCAAAAATTTTGCAAACGTTGGGATATCCATGAAAATCACGAAAACATTACTCCGTGAAAATTCCCAGCTATACAATACCTACGTACGTGCGTGTATGTACTTGTTTAAGTTCACCTCTTACAACACAAATTCACGTACATCTTTCAGCATAAAACACGTACACATGTACGGTATGTATGGTACAGTACATACGGTACGATAATAGTATGTACACATTAAACTGAAGTGAACTGACCAAAATCGGAAAAAAAGAGTTTTTTTGTACAATTCCAGTTTTCTCCCTTGAAGGTACGCATAGGTACACATCTACTGTATGCACATACGTATGCACGTTCATGTGTACCATACTTTCCATTGGGGGAGTTTGTTACAAGAGGGACCTGGTCTATCCTACAACATTTGACCCTTTCAAAGTATATCAGATACGTAGGTCAATTGTACTGTAAATCGCATTACTATAAATCGACCACAAATTTGTGATGGGGATTCACAACCCAGTGCCATATAAATGAGGTCGTCAGATAAATTAGTGTAAGGTAAACCAGCTTACGTAGTTGTTAGGTCTAAGCCTTCTGGAAGAAAATAAAGATCCGGGCTTCTACTCAGACACACAGTATATAGTATTAGCATAGTCTAATGAGGTGACTGCACCTCATAAGATGGTTGGATTAGAGAGAATGTCAACTTATAGAGAAGTTGGATTACAGAGGCTTTGGTGTACAGTACTGTACATACGACATTATAGAGACCATACATTGGACTGGGCTGGACTATTGGATTCACATTGAAAGTGCCTCAAAGAGAATAAGTAGTCCCTTTCCTCCTCCTTGAACCTACATATGAAAGCAGCACTTTCTGTTCTGTTCACATCTAACAGCGATTTCACTGTGTGGTGCACCACATGTACATACTGGGGAACCTCCGAATAAAGGACACTTTGGGGACAACGTAAATTCAGTTGACTTGTTCTTTGTGGGGAGGTTTTCCTCTTTGGGAGGTTCAAAATGTATTGTAGGAATTACTTATACTGGGACCTCAAGTTGTGTCCTCTGTATAGGTTTTCATACTGCGTTAAGAGTCCACTATCAGAGGTTCCACAGCACATACGTATGCATGCATACAGAAACACACACAGTAGAACTTGCTTAGTAAGTACCTGAGTTAGTACGTACATACTCCTGGATAGTAAGTAAGTACTCCTTATTCTCTCCCCTCGTGTGTATACATGGTTTACAGGAATCTGTCCTGATAGTAAGTATGTACCTCTGATAAGAAGTACATACATACATACATATTTTGTCTTCCCTTTGAGGTAAGTACGTACTTACTAAGCAAGTCCTATTGTACGTACATATACACATGTGCACACAAACTCACACATACTGTACATACTGTATGTACATAAAATAGTACACGTGTACATACACGCATGTACACACACACACACACACACACACACACACACACACACACACACACACACACACACACATGCATACACACGTAGACACACACACACACAAACACACACACACACACACACGCACACGCACACGCACACACACACACACACACACACACAAACACAAACACAAATACAAACACACACACACACACACACACACACACACACACACACACACACACACACACACACAAGAAAATATAGGAGACAACATTCTGCCTCACTGCATGCACATACGTACATACGTACATAACATCTGATGGTTCATTGGCTTTAAAAGAATAAACTTCCAGCAATTGTACCATTACACACATGCGTAGGTAGGTACTACACTGCTCTTGTATGATTCTACCAAAAATACTCACTCAGTATGAGGAATAACAGACACCTACTGTAAGTACGTACAGCAGCATGCACAGTGCATGTCGACAGTAGATCCTGCTACACCCACTGAACCGAAGGATCAATCATGCAACCAACCAATTAACCTCAATGTCTCAGCCCGGTTTGACTACAAACCATGTAATAAGTTAACACACCATCTGCATACGCATTTACGTAAGTATTGCAAGTACCTACATACGTATGTATGTATGCATGCACATACGTATGTACAGTACGTATGTACATATGATTGTAAACCCTGAATCTTGTGGCTAATCAAAAATAGATTATACAGAATTTTACACATTACACGTTATACAGATATTATAATACAGAACATCATAAGAAAATCTAAACTACGTACGTACATATGCGCATACATACTTACATATGTACATACGTGTACGTACGTATGTACATACACACACGGATATAGGGATGAGCTATTGATTTGAAAAAAAAGAACTGGAACAAGGATCAGGGAAGGACATGCATAGGGCTAGATGGGAATAGAGCTAGACAGAGTTTGGTTGGACCGGGTGTAGTGTGCAAATTCCAACATCCCACAGATACCGGATGTAGGAATTGGTACACTGCCATTTTCTTTCCACATCATTCCTACATATGGAGTACGACCGTACTCCATAATACATTAGGTACATATGTATAAAAGCACATACGTAAGTACGTATGTATATGTACGTACGCACATATGTATGCATATGTACGTATGTACGCACATATGTATGTATATGTACGCACGCACATACGTATGTACGTATGTATATGTACGTACGCACATACGTATATGACACATGACATACAGTACATACACATGTACAGTAACAACATTAGCAAACACTACTGAGTAAGAACAATTCTATGTTCACTCAGTCCTGCACACAGGCATACAGGATAGCAGCAGAATCCAACAGCAGCGGATCATAGGGGACATCAGCATAATTCAATACAGTGACCGTACCTCAGGATTAGAAAGACTGTCAGATTACAGAGGTGCCAGATTATAGAGGTTACACTGTACATACGTACGTATGTACATACGTATGCAGTTCACAATGATAAAATATGTACTACAGAATACGTACTAGAGCATATACGTATGGTAATGTTCCAATGGACTGTATGTACGGTATGTACATGTGTACATCAGCAAGTACGTATGTATATATACACACAAGCACATACATAAATATCTACGTCCATTCGAACACAAGCACATGTGTACATACGTATACAAATGCACACATTTACCATGTTCGTAAATAATTATGTAAACTTTAAACATTCAACAAGTATCAGACAAAATTATAACGGTCGGCCATCGGCCAAATGCCGTGCTTAGTCTTAAGATGGCCGCACAATAAGTTCTGTAATCTGACATTTTGGCTGGTCAAATTTTGGCCTGTGATGAAAAATGACAAGATACACTAACCTTTTTTACTCTCAAACATTTTAGAATGCAAGTCAATCAATCGATTTTAAAATATTAACCCTGGATTCTTCAGTTTAGGTTCCTATAGCAGCGCTGATAGCGACTACGACGAATGCGGCCATTTTGTTACTATAAATAGTAACACCATTTTTCACTAGTAAAACTAAGCAAGGTACCACAACAAGCAAGCCAATAGTGACTATTAATCACTAATGAGTGGTTTCATCCATTGAAATTGGACTCTGACTAAAACTATCACAGCAGTTTCTTGTGTGGAAGTAGTGCAGTGTGTGTTCCCACTTTTGGCTATGTGCTTTCTGGTGCATAAAATGTTTTCACCTTGTTACAGTCATGTCAGGCCATGTCCGACCAAATGTAGCATTGATCTGACATATTATCAGAACAAGCATGAAGAGTTATAATTGGGTCTGAAGTATGCCTGTACACATGCTAATATCAGCTGGAAATCACAAGGGAATAGTCCATCAACCAGTGAACAGGAGAATGGGAAGTATACGCGTAAACACATGAACACGTATGTATACGTACATGTTTACAGACACACAGTGTACGTAGCAATACCTAAAATCACGGACTATGAAATTACCACAATTGGCAGTTTAGAGTGGCAAGAAAATATAATCCACATACACAACAAACATACATATGTACATACATATGCATGTGTACCCGCAGTTAAAAGACTTGTATAGGTGTGTACATACATACACAACTTAAACATATGTACATACGTACGTTCCATACACATGCATATATACGTATGCATACATACGTACGTATGTACAACAGTTGTACATATGTACGTATATACATACCATATTAGCATTCTCCCCAGAAATAATTTCAGGCATGTTGAATATGTACGGTACTTGTATCCTGGTGTGGGGGCGAATTATGGGTGGATTAAAGGAAAAAGTGTGCTGACATTTGTGATGTAGCACAGGTCACTAATATACGCACACTTCCTGATTGATTTCAATTAATAGTGTAAGTGGCTAAAACTGATCAATGTACTACAATTGTACATACGTACGTACATGCTGTACGTACGTATGTACTTATAATATTATACATATGCACATACGTATATAGTGAAAAATATAACAGGTGAACATCAGCCATTTGCCATGCCAGATCACATTTGGATTCAAGATGAACACCAAGATTCACCAACGCCCACATTCCTCCTCATACAAATCATTGTATACACTTTGTCACACCACTTCACCAAACAATGGACAAGGCATGTATGAACACACACACACACACACACACACACACAAAATGAACAGGTACGTACGTACGTACCATACATGCTTGCTCATACACATGCACGACATGTATATACGTATGTATGTATATACGTACATATGTACATATGCACGCATGTATGTATGTACATGCATGTACGTACATACACAATATAAGATAAAGAGAGTAGAAAAGTAGAAATACGTACACACATCGGCTTTTGACTCCAATACTTAAACACAGTTATATATCTACATATGCTCACAGGCACGATAAAGCATATACACACATGTACGTACATACATATAATATACGTATGTACATAATAGAGAAATGCATGTATGCATATACACTTACATATGTATAAAAAAAAGTACAAATGCCTCTGCCAATGTCTAAAACCCTAAGCAGTGCTTCAAATAGGACCAGTTTCATAAAGGTGTTTGATTTAATTAATTCTCAATTAAATTCCTATTAACACCTACTGGGCGACTGTGAGATTACCCGTGTTGAACACAGGATAACAAGTTTACATGCTCACACAAAGAGCTGGAAGAATTTAAATCCAATACTTTTACTTCGTTGAAATTCCAGCACTGCATATTCAGAATAATAGGGGAAACACAATACAAGGATGAGAACCAGGCAAGTGGGCAGTGCACACTATTCTGCAGACAAGCACAAGAAACAACAATTGTTATACAAAAGTATGTACATAGTGAGCTAGTATGGACGTGTTTATGGACATCAAGGGTAGCCCAAAAAATCACACATGCTGCACATTGCAACAAGAATGCATGTACACGTGAACACGCACAACACTCAGTTCACACACCAGGTGTGTTGACTACGAATAACATGGTCAAGAAACGACCGGATGTATGCTCAGACTGTGTACGCACGTATGCACGAGTATACAATGGGAACGTAGTTCCTCTAGTCACAGACTCTCTACTACAGTTACGTAGTATAGAGAGTCTATGCTCTTGCTAAGACTATACGTACATACATTTCTTGGTATGCAATATTATGTATCTACTGCATGTATGTATGTATGTACGTACGTATACGTACATACATGAGCTAGCAAGCAGCATTTAGTCAGACAGGATTCTTTCAAAAGCACACCTTAACATGTAAGAGTTGTTTAACGTTAATTAAGTAGTTGAATATAGAACTATTGCTAAACTCATCTACGGATATGTAGGTATATAAGTACAGTGACACCTGTCTTAAAGACCACTGGTATAGAAGGACCACCTGTCTATAGTGACCACTGTAGGTCAGTCAGAGAACCACTAAATCGATACTATTGCACCCCTACATAAGGACCACCTGTCTATAGAGACCACAATTGCTCGGTCCCTGAAGTGGTCTATTATACAGGTTTTACTCCATACACTCAAACAAGTCTTTTTATAAAATAATGACTTGTGCAATGTTTCATCCATTGTTTGAGTATCACTTGAGAGGTACATAATTAAATTACAGTCCTAAAGCCTAGTGCAGCATAGTGTACCTCTTAGGTAGGGACACTTTGGGGTTCTGTACAAGTGTCCACAATGTGGGGGTATCGCGTGCACAGTACAGTGGAGTCTCGCTATACTGAATCCCAGAGGACACTGTAAATTCTTCACAATATCAGAAATTCACTACCGACGGTTGAAATTCCATACAAGAGCATTCACTGGGTCGCATGCACTTGTTCACTATATGCAAAAATTCACTATACTGGAGTGTTCTTTATAGCAAGCTTCCACTGTATCTGCGTGTGTGTACATTAATCCAGAGTGATGAAAGTGTCTGTCAATTAGGGTTTCCTACAACTCAGATAGTTGGTCAAGAGACATTCCAACATATGTACTACTATGTACCTATGTATGTACTACTACGTACCTATGTACGTACTACTACGTACCTATGTACGTACTATTACGCACCTATGTATGTACTACTACGTGCCTATGTACGTACTACTACGTGCCTATGCACATACTACTACGTACCTATGTACGTACTACTACATGCCTATGTACGTACTACTATGTACCTATGTACGTACTACTACGTGGCTATGTACGTACTACTACGTACCTATGTACGTACTACTATGTACCTATGTACGTACTACTACGTACCTATGTACATACTACTACGTACGTATGCACCTATGTACGTAGGTTCCCTAAACTGTAGCCGAAGCAAAATACCAGCGAGCTATGCCCATGGCTGCCACACACATTGATTCAAGAATTGTACACAATTCTCAGTACATTTCACTTTCACAACTATCAAAACCACAATTAACCAATTCAAGTTTCAGTGCAATAGTCGGTAAAATAAAACAAAATTATGTGCATCAGAACACTGCATGCATACATGTATGCATGTATGTATGTACATTCAATACATACTTGTACACATACATACATATGCATACAAGTATATGTACATTTACACACATGCATTTTGGCTCATAAACAGTACAATGAAATTTGAGGTATGTACATATGAACGTATGTGTCCAACAGCCAACATACAATATTACATGTACATTTGCTGGTCTCTCAGACCAGAAGTACGTACGTACGTACGTGTAGCAGACTTATGTACGTACGTACGTGGCTCTCGAGGTCAGATACATGAGAGGAACAGAGACAGAAGGAATGGACAAGAAAGAAGAGTGAAGACACAAACTAACAAATCTAGCGCTAGAGTTGGACCCCGACTATATAAGCAGAGCGGAAATACACTACACTCCACCACAGACCTCGGTCTATGACTCTACGGGTACAAGGTAGCCTTCAGCAAGATAGAGACGGCCACATGGGCTGGCAGAAGACAGATGGAGACTGAACAACCAGAAGCGTGAACATAATCAGCACTGAATTACAGACGTGGACAGAGCGGGACAAATGACATCAGAGGTAACAAAACCACGACAGCTACACTGTCGGTGATCTTTAAACCGTTTGTACATGAACGTTCGTAGAGATACGAGCCGGTATACTGCAGTAAATCAGTGGGCACTGGCTCACATCAATACTATCATCTTCGGTTTAGTACACCATGGTATTTCAATTAGAATTCATTCAAGATACGTAGATGCTGTCCAGCATAGCCGTTTTCCGTAAAAGCATGAAAAACTAGAACGAAATAACAAAAAGAACAACTCACTTCGGACATTCTTTGCCGAAGAAGAGGAACAAATCACAGACAATGACACCTGTGATCCTCCGTCTATATCTTCACAGCCTAACCAGCGCCTGTGTCGTCTACAGCATCGTAATTCGGCTCTGGCAAACCTTTTGTTGATCCAAAACTAGAAGTAGGAATGGGAACGGAAATTGGATTTATTCTTTTGGCGCGAGGCTGTCTGTCTCGTCCGTTGTCTTACAAGAATGGCGAGCAAAATGTTTGGAGAGAAAGCATTGGAACTCATTCGTGAATTAAAGCGAACTCCTGAAGACAGAATCTCCTCCTATAACGAAGAACCCATTCGACAAGTCTTGGAGGAAATGCGCCATCTATTTGACGAGAATCAAAAAGAAGTTAGAGCGACAGGTGAAGGAGTAGAAGGCCTTATTTCAGGTATTCAGCTGCGACATGCAGCTATGGAGCGAAATCAACGATGCCTACTAGCTTATATACATCACAGATTAGAGCATATAAAAAAGTTGCGTTGGGACATCGGGACTGTTCTCCCGGATGACGTACGGCAGAACCTCAGCGAGCAAGAAATGACGTGGTTCATGCAGTATAACAGAATGCTAGCCAAATACATGCGGTCTCTAGGAGAGGGGGGAATAGATTTAACACTGTACAGGCATCCACCTAAAGGACTGTATGTCGAAGTGCGGTGTCTGGTTGATCACGGTGAGCTGGAGACAGAAGACGGAAGAGTCATCCAGTTGAAGAAAGGAAGCCAGCATTTGTTGCTCAGGTCACAATGCGAACATCTTATCCGGCAGGGTGTCCTAGAACACATAGATGTTTAGCCTGATACTCCACGCTCGGGTGTGTGTGTGTATTTATCTTAATCATAGACACTCTATACTACATATTCAGTATAGAGTGTCTAATGTGTCTTTATTCACCCTTCAATGCAATATTTCAATACTTGGTTCCATTTGGTACAATTGTTTTTCCATTCATTTTAATTGAATCTCCCATGCACATGTTTGCTAAGGTTCAATCCTTGTAATAAGTCAATCAAATGCTCACAATCATGCAGGTTGGTTACAGTTCCAAAATTAGAGAATAGGGTGCCATTGTAAATGCATTTGTTTCTCTTTGCAGATTCACTTCACAATTACCGGCCTTGGTATTTGTGAAAAGCCTGCCTGGGCAGGCGCATGCGTGCATGATTGGCTAACAAACCACTTCCAGCAGTGGAAAAATGCATGTTGATTTGATCAAATCATGCATAGACATGAACATACACTCGTTGCATGGATGTTGGAGGAACTATGATCGAATTAATGATTGCATGCATATTATACATATACGTACATATATATATATATATATATATATGTATATACATAATATTATGTCCTGCATGCATAGGCCACCTGCAGCATGCATGTATATCCCTGGCCATGCACACTATTACATATTATAGTGCCTTGCATGTAAGCGTACCGGGTCCCATATGCATGCATATATATGCAGCTATAATAATTATGGAGTCATGATGCATATACTCTATAATATACTGGCCTATGTATATACAATAATAATCATTTGTATAATATACGACGATTATGCATGCATACAGATCACATGTATATTAAATCTGGGCATAATAATTGCATAGATC
>CAUJGJ010000277.1:2533764-2548764 GCA_963170055.1 Halisarca cf. caerulea | reverse complement strand
GATGTACACAGTAGCACCAGCAGTAAGACTGATGTACATGCACAGTAGCACCAGCAGTAAGACTGATGTACATGCACAGTAGCACCAGCAGTAAGACTGATGTACATGCACAGTAGCACCAGCAGTAGACTGATGTACACAGTAGCACCAGCAGTAAGACTGATGTACACAGTAGCACCAGCAGTAAGACTGATGTACATGCACAGTAGCACCAGCAGTAAGACTGATGTACATGCACAGTAGCACCAGCAGTAGACTGATGTACACAGTAGCACCAGCAGTAAGACTGATGTACACAGTAGCACCAGCAGTAAGACTGATGTACACAGTAGCACCAGCAGTAAGACTGATGTACATGCACAGTAGCACCAGCAGTAAGACTGATGTACATGCACAGTAGCACCAGCAGTAGACTGATGTACACAGTAGCACCAGCAGTAAGACTGATGTACACAGTAGCACCAGCAGTAAGACTGATGTACATGCACAGTAGCACCAGCAGTAAGACTGATGTACATGCACAGTAGCACCAGCAGTAGACTGATGTACACAGTAGCACCAGCAGTAAGACTGATGTACACAGTAGCACCAGCAGTAAGACTGATGTACACAGTAGCACCAGCAGTAAGACTGATGTACATGCACAGTAGCACCAGCAGTAAGACTGATGTACACAGTAGCACCAGCAGTAAGACTGATGTACACAGTAGCACCAGCAGTAAGACTGATGTACACAGTAGCACCAGCAGTAAGACTGATGTACACAGTAGCACCAGCAGTAAGACTGATGTACACAGTAGCACCAGCAGTAAGACTGATGTACACAGTAGCACCAGCAGTAAGACTGATGTACACAGTAGCACCAGCAGTAGACTGATGTACATACACAGTAGCACCAGCAGTAGACAGATGTACATGCACAGTAGTACCAGCAGTAGACTGATGTACATGCACAGTAGTACCCCATTTGAGTCACCATTCCTGTTAAGACCACCCCATTTGTATGGCCAACTTTACTGGCCACAAGTATACATGTACATATGCCCCATATTAAGTTTCCACCATCAGTGATCTTTCAGATGTCCCTAATGGTGATCTCTCCTGTATAATTATGGGCAGCTGCTAGATTTGTGTGTGTCCCAGTTGGGACAGCGTTTTCAGGGTACGTTGTACAGTGAAACCTCTATAATCCAACATTCTTCCTAATCCAACCATCATATGAGGTACAGTCACCATATTAAAGTATGGTGATAGTCACTCCATAATCCAACAACCTCATCCAACACTTCTTCCAGTCCCATGGAGTGTGGTATTAGAGAGGTCTCCCAGTACCTAGGAGGTATATAGGGGTATGCAATCAACATAGATTGAATGTGCAAGGAGTTGATGTAACTGAGATGTCTGAGCTACCCTGGGTGCCCCAAAGAGGTGCCAAGTGACTTGAGAGGAAAACATCCTGAACAGGTGACAACAACATTCCCAGGAATAGTGGAGAATTTAATGATATTCATGACATGGGCTAACTCCTTCAATCTATATTTGGAGTACAAAGGTAGGCCATCAGGTCACACTGTCTCCAAATATGGTACTTCAAAGGGTTTGTGTTCATTAGGACCTCACACAAGGGACAGTGCAAGGGTGTGCTGTTTACACAGGGCACACTCTTGACACTTCATGATGGATCATTATTATGCAAATCACTCTTGATTATGTGAGAAGGCATTTGGTATCAGTTGCCATGCAACCCTGATGCCTGTCACATGGATAGCATGTGACACATCCGATATCTGCAGACACATACAGTCCTGCGATTACAGGTGAAAAAAGATTGCTTGGGGGGTAAAAATTTCCTTCCACAAGAATCTCATGATACCATTAGATTAAGTGTTTGTCATTCATATTGCATTATGTATGTATAAATTCGCATTGATTTACAGATAGTAGATACAATACATTAGTACCCTCTCTGCATGAGAGACCACCTGTGTGAAAAGCCACCCCCTTTGTAAGACAAGATTTACTGGTCACAAATACGCATATGTACCATACTAATTAAGTTCCCCCTCACCAGAGACCACCTCTTTTGAAAGACCACCTTTCACAGTTCCTGAGGGTGGTCTCTCAAAAAGGGTACAGTGGAACCAGCCTAGTCCAGCACCTCTATAAACCAGCATTCATCTAAACCATCCAAGATTCTCTGGCACCAACCATTAATGTCACCATACCAACTGACCTCTATAATCCAGCAACCCGCTAATCCAGCACTGTTTTTCATTCCGCAATGGGTGCTGGATTATACAGGTTCCACTGTACTACTGTATATTATTGTGAATAACACCAAGTCGCAATATTTCATGATTTACAGTATTGGAACTTACAAGCTTCAAGAATTTCCCAGTCTGTTCTGACAGTGTACATGCATATACGGAAGTACCCCTTTTGAGGGAGCACCCTAAGAGATTTGTGAAAGGTGGTCTTTCAAAAGGGGTGGTCTCTGGTGAGGGGGAGATTAGTATGGGCCGGGCACATATACATGTGTCACCAGCAGTACCGCTCTTACAAACGGGGTGGTCTTTCAAGAGGGTGGTCACATAACGGGAGTACTACTGTATCAGTATATAACAGTATTTATCAGAAATCTTATTTAATTTGGAGAACCAATAGCTCGTGGCTACTACTAAAGGCACCCAGCAATACACACATACTGTACATACATACATACACGTACACATAGGATAAGACCAATCTGACAACAGAGAATGCACACACACAGTAGTGCGCACAGAGAAAAGTAGTATTGACGCATTGACAGGCAAGCTGCCCACATACACACTACAGGGGCAGATAAAGCAGCTACCAGTTGAGACCACATTTGGACGGTTGTCTATAGATGGGCTGTGAACCTAAACCACCGTTCTGTATGTCTCAAGGTGTGCTAGCTGACTAGGTTCTGCCACGGTTGTGTGGTACAGTGGAACCTCTGATAGTGGACTCTCCCAAATAAGGACACAGTATGATAAACCTCTCTACAAAGGACACGACTTACAGTCCCAGTATAATTCCTACAATACATCCCAAAGAAGAAAACCCTTCTACTAAGAACAAATCTGCTGAATGTATGTCATCCCTAAAGTCTCCTTTATTTGGAGGTTTGAGTGAATATTACAGACTACAGTAGTAGTCCACATGCACAGAGATGATGTAAAACAAAATGGCTACCCATGCAATAGAGTGGAATAAATCACTACAAAAACTCACCTTTTGCATACTTTTTGGAGTTCTAATATAATTATTACGGAGTATGGTATACGTAGTACTCCATATGTAGGGATGATGTGAAAACAAAATGGCGGAATAGGGATTTGGGCTTACATAACTGCATTTAAAATATTCCGAGGATCATTGTGCTTTTTAGTCTAGTTTAGCAATCTGAATTCCCTGCATGACCTGATGTCACTCACCATGGTACTAGCCCTATGTATGATAACACGCAAACCTATATCTGGGGGCCCAGCACAGTGAATCCTGCTTTCCAAAACTAACAGAGTTAGCTCGTCTTTGCATGCAATTGACAGGGACAAACAAACTCATTCAAATTATCCAGAATTTCTAGGCAAACAAGTATGACTTAACAGGATCCCACGCTACTTATGAATTTATAGCCTGCATGTGTATGGGGACACCCCGAATTAAAAAGGGCAACCTCTCTACAAAGGACACAGCTTAAGGTCTAAATTACTTTCCCCCTATATAAGTCCAATACATTTTTAACCTCCCAAAGAGGAGGGCAACCTCCTTACAAAGGACAAAAGAGGCTGCCCTAAATTGTACTGTATTCAGGGATTCTACTAGTAAACTCCATTGTACATGATTTACTGTATACCATGGCAATAACATTCATGATGCCACTCATTGCTAAAATGCCTAGGTTTTGCTTGTTGATATCAGCCATACACAGCCCTGAACAATACAGTTGAACCTCATCAACATGAAACTGCTTAACATAAAATATATTTCAACATGAAATGCTAGCCAAATCCAAGTGCAGGTCCAAGCATAACATATAGTGCTGTTTAGATGAAATACTTTTAAGATGGAAATTCTGGGGAGTCCACTGAGTTTTGTGTTAACGAGGTTCACCTGTGAATAGTCTGGAAGCAAAACATGCAATCAGAACTTAACTCTGAAGCTCTTTGAAGAGAAAATCTAAAAAAAACCTACAATTTACATCCTTTAGCACCATGCATGTGTATACAAAATTATACGGAAATATTATGTATGGTATTCTTTTATCTGCAGCAATATCACAATATTATATGAAAATGCTCTACTCTTACAGTTCAGGCCTTCATTTAGAAATTGTCCTGAAAGGTGGTGACACCATAGATAATATACACATGTGTATATGTTGCCTATGGTGATGCATATTCTCTTATAGGTAATGTTGAGACATTTGCATACCCATGTGTGTATAATTATACCAACTTGCAGTGCCACAGTTCCAGCAGGGCTGTGTGTGTGTATGTGCATGTGTGTGTGTGTGTGTGTGTGTGTGTGTGTGTGTGTGTGCGTGTGTGCGTGTGTGTGTTTGTGTGTGTGTGTGTGTGTTTGTGTCTGTGTATGTGTGTGTGTGTGTGTGTGTGTGTGCGTGTGTGTGTGTGTGTGTGTGTATGTGTGTGTTTGTGTGTGTGTGTGTGTGTGTGTGTGTGTATGTGTGTGTGTGTGTGTGTGTGTGTGTGTGTGTGTGTGTGTGTGTGTGTGTGTGTGAGGGAGTAGGGCAAGATTCTGCCAAGATGGGGCAATCCCTCCCACAAATGAACATCTATAGTAATCATGATCATTTTCTTCAATAGACGCAATCGATATACTGTATGTACGTAGCAACATTATCATGAAGACCTATAACATGAAAGCACTTGATTTGAACTTGTCGCAAGCTAGGGTGCAGGATGGAAGGGGGAGGGTAGTTTAAAGTAGTCAACTCTTCGGATCCACTGGACTAGAAGGGGGTGAAGCCATCCATGGCCATGTGCACAAGAACTTGGATGCCACACACAAAACCACTGGTGTGATCTCACCGCAATTCACCACATGGTGGGCGACGTGTGGTTCAATTCATCTAGGGACAAATTGCATACAAGCTGTCTTGCAGCATGTACCTAACAAGAAAACGGCACAGCTATAGTGTCACAAAATCTATGTATACTGTATATATATAGTAATTTGTTCCAGAAAGTGATTCTGAGACAATTACTGTACTGAGTGTACGCTACATGTGAAATGGATGGAATCTTCTCTATGCATGGGAATTCTTTTCAATCGATGCTCTACACTACACAAGTAAAATACAGAGGAACTTCTGATGCGGACACTCAGAAATAAGGCCAATCTTCCTACAAAGTATGCAGCTTCGGGTCACAAACTATTTCTTCCTTATACGTAGTTCTAATACATTTGAACTTCTTGAATAGGACCTCCTTACAAAGGATAAAAGAGCTTGTGCTAAAATGTCCCTCATTCAGAGATTTCACTTTGTTAGGAACTCTAACTCACCAGCCCAGTGGGGCTGGGTAGGAGGACCCAGAATCCACACCATCCTACTGCCTATGGGGCCGTGTTTCAATAGTTATGATATCTGCAGCAATTAGAATGGTAACATATAGCTATACTCCATAAATGAGTACAACAGTACCCCTTTTGAGAGACCACCATTAGAGAGCTCAATTACAGTAGTACCCCTTTTGAGAAACCACCCTTAGAGAGCTCAATTACAGTAGTACCCCTTTCGAGAGACCACCCTTAGAGAGCTCAATTACAGTATAGTACCCCTTTTGAGAGACCACCCTTAGAGACAGGCAAAAAGTAGTCTATCAAAAGAGGTGGTCTCTGACAAGGGGGAAGTTAGTATGGGACATATATACAGTTGTAACCAGCAAAGCTGGTCTTATATACCAAAGGGGTGGTCTCTCAAAGCGGGTACTACGGTACAGTGGAACCTCCTAATACAGGCCACTTTAGGGCATTATCTGTCCTTTGTAAGGAGGTTACCCCATTTGTGAAGTTCAAAGTATATTAGAACTATAGGAAGGAAATATTTTGGGACCTCAGGCTGTCCTATGCAGAGTGGCTGTCCTTATTTCGAAGTGTCCACTAGCGGAGATTCCACTGTGCTTGAATCTTTCCACGCAGAAGAATTTCACATTGCATGGAAAGTTCCTCCGCTAAAGATAGGTATTTTATAAACAGTAGTGGCCAGTTGTTGAGATATAGGGTACATTTGGGTCACTGTCCAGAAACCTCCTCTCAAAGCCTGCATGCTAATTTCCCATCTTGCGGTAGTTTTACAGGTTACAGCACTGTCCTATATATACACTATGCAATGGAAATACAGTGAAACCTGTATACAGCAGCCATGCATCCATGGGACCAAGGAATTGTTGTCTCTGTATAAAGGTGGTCTTTATAAAGAGGTGCATAATAGTATCACTGCATGAGGTGGCCAGTGAGCCAGCCTACAGTGGTCACTATAGACAGGTGGTCTTTAGGTCAGATTTCACAGTGTGTATAATATTATTAATATCACATATGGTTCATAATACTGCATACATAGGGATGATGCAGAAACAAAAATGGCCGTCCATACTGTACATTACAACTCAATGCAAGTGAACTAGAATGCCACTTCCTGCATACTATATATGTGTGCGTACCTTGCAACAGTGTACCGCGAATAGCACAGTGTACAGTGTACCGCGAATGGCAGTGTACAGTGTACCGTGAATAGCACAGTGTACAGTGTACCGCAAATGGCACAGTGTACAGTGTACCGTGAATAGCACAGTGTACAGTGTACCGCGAATGGCACAGTGTACAGTGTACCGCGAATGGCACAGTGTACAGTGTACCGCAAATGGCACAGTGTACAGTGTACCGCGAATGGCACAGTAAGTGTAGGGTGACCATCTTAAGTTTGGAAGGCTGACCTTCTGAACCATATGTGTGTGTACATAAGTACAGTAAAACCTCTCTAATCCACCCACCCCCCCCCCCCCCCATATTATCCGCCAACCCCACTAATCTGCCCTAGTTCTGAAAAATGAATTATGATGCATGTACTGAGTGCACACCCTTTTGACGTCATTTTGGGTGAATATGACGTCAGCATACATTTACTTCAAAGCGCTACACTACATTCTGCATTGATCCCCTTTAAGATCCCATTGGCAGGCATTGCGGGCATTAACTCCGTTTAAACTTCTATTAAACTCCATTTAATTCCCTTCATTAGCAATGGCCAAAGACAAACTTACCTAGAGAATTACGAAGCTGCAAATGCAGGCCTACCATACCTGATTGCAGGACCAGATTGGGGGGGAGGTGAAAATAGTCTGCCTTTCACCCAAACATCCAATTGATGATATGGGTTGGTGGAAGGCAAGGGGTATGCGGTATGGATACACCCCAAATTGACTGCTATACGAACCTCGAAGTGAGGTTAGTGCCCTTGACAATTCGGTACACACCGGAAGCATTAATGAATATGACTAGAATGAGCTAACCGTGTTTTCGGAAGTTACATACGTAAGTGCAGCCGATAATGGCCGACTGGCTACAGTTTGCCAAGGAACAACCAGAGTCAATCACCATAACCCAGTGGGCACCAACCTATTATACCGACCACTACCAGAGTGCTTTGGAATATGAACTCTTGAGGTCATACCGCCACAAGTTGAGTGTGAATGCAATGAGCACACGACTCCCCCAGAGCACGACTGAATTTAAATGTAATTCACAAATCAATTAACAATATCACAACAATCCCAGCAAATCTAGCATCAAAACATATAATATAGTACCACCACAATAAGATATGGACTGAGCGAGTACAAAGAGTAGACTCGTTATAGCATGCCACTAAACAAACACAGAAACAACAATATAACCACATCGCAAGTTAGAATAAATGTAAATGGTTATAGCTACAAATAGCTAACAGTTGGCACGAGCCAGAGATGAACAGATGCTACTCAGCTCCTCCCTAGGAGAGCGCAAGTATAGCTGGTAAGCTGAACTCTCCCACCGTCCAAGCAGCTTTATCTTGGCATCAGAGATGCCAGACTGTAGAGCGGTAGTAGCCGCTCCAATGCGGAAACTATGGCCATTAAAATGTTGTACATTTAACCCGGCCTCCTTAAGGGCAGAGTGAACCTGTGTCACCAAATAGGCTCTGGATAAGGGCTGGCCATTGGATCTCAAAAAACAAAGGACCAGGGTCAGTGCCGCGTGTGGACAAGTAATCCAAAAGTGCCGAAACTGGGCACAAAGGAGCACCGGTACGGGAGAGGAAGATCGAGACTCCTTTCCCAAACTGATCCGTCTTTGAGGATTTTATGAGAACTGAGCTGGACAGAATAGTGGGTGGGGTGAGTAGGGCAACGTCATCTCGTGAGAGGTGCCGTTTCTTGTCATATGCCAACATGGATGGTACAGTAAACTCCGCACACCTTAAAAAACCAAAAAAACCGAGGCATACAGCGGCCCACAGCATCCGTTTGTCCCCTGACAAGGGAGGCTGACTCCATATCCTCTTCAACTGTTTGAGGATGGAGGGAGTGATGGGAAGGCGAGAGTCCTTTCCAGTACCTGACCCCACCTTGGCCCGCTTGATACCCCTGATAACAAGTTCTATACGTGGTGTATAAATCACAGGGGATGAGATACCCGTATCAATAAGCAGTTGACGAACCGATGAAAGATAGCACTTGATAGTAGCCATAGCAAGACCATCCATGCCAAGTTTTGAAATAAACAACAGCAGAGTATGTTCTGAAGGGGGGATTGGTATCAGATTAAATTTGCTACAAAAATCCAGAAAACGTTTCTGGCCACTTGAGTAACTCTTACGAGTAGATGAAGCTAAGCCACGTTCATAAAATTGGCAAAGAGCTGCCTCCACCTCTCTGAGCTCCAATCCGGGGACTCCAACACGAGCAGTGCCCAAAGAGGAGGAGGGATGGCACATGGGTGGGGCTGAATAGGCGAGCCCTGAACAAAGGAAGAGGAAATTTGATTCCTAGAAATCATGTCAGCCAAAGTATTGAAGCTGCCTGGAATGTGCTGGGCCTCAAAAGAGAATTGGAAATGAGCTGAGAAGAAGGAGAGACACCGCAAAAGGTGCATGGCAATACCAGAAGGCTCCTTTGACGAGCCTTTGTTGACAACTTGAACAACAGACATATTATCAACATGGAATTGCACCAGTTGACCTGACCAGTGCTTCCCCCATAAGGCAGCTGCCAAAACAACTGGGACCAACTCCTTTAACATAATGTTCTGAGCTGCCCAAGACAGAGGCCAAGAGCCTTGAAGCCACAGCGTACCCCACACTGCCCCACAGCCCCAGGTACCAGGGGCATCTGAAAAAACATGTGCTGAGGGGGTGGCAAGATGGGACAAGTTAAGCAGAGAAATTCCATTCCACAGTTGAACAAATATTGACCACCAAAGAATATCCGATCGACTCTCCTTGTTAAGGCGAATATGGTGAAAAGGTTTGACCCCAATGCAGAGAAGATTTGTTAGCCTCCTTACAAAAGAACGGCCTTGGGGAACCACATTACAGGCAAACTGCAAGACACCAAGAAGATGCTCGAGTTCCTTTCGGGTGCAATATTTCTTTCCCTGCCACTCGCACAACTCGGATTGCAATCGAGTCAGCTTATCATCTGGTAGGCAAGCCTCCATGGTGACTGTATTTAGCCGAATACCCAAAAAGGTCAACTCAGTTGATGGCCCTTCAATTTTGTCAGCAGCTAAGGGGACACCCAACATGTCACAGAGTCGTAACATACAGGAGAGAAAGGATTCACGCTCATCAGCAGAGGAACCCACCACAAGGAAGTCATCCAAATAGTGGATGACCCTAGAGATCCCTTCATTACGCAGGATCCCCTCCAGGGCATCAGCATATGCATTGAATAGCATTGGGGCTGAACGGAGGCCAAAGGGCAGCTGAGTGTCAATATACACCTTACCTTGCCACTGCATACCCAATAAGTACCGGTCATCGGGGTGCACGGGAATAATGCGGAAGGCATTTGCGATATCAATTTTTGCCACAAAGGCACCGTGCCCAGCATTAATTCACAATCAAGCGAGCAGCATCATCAATCCTGGAATAGGACATACTGGCATCTGCAGACGAGATACCATCATTGACACTAGAGTCTGGAGGGTGCGACAGGTCAACAATCAATCTCCATTTCCCGGGTTTGTTTGCCTTGGGGATGACCCCAAACCGATTGACTACTACACCCTCAAGGATGGCTGGGTCGACCAAAAGGGCCAGCCACATTTCCTGCTACCAGCTCAGTCTCCAGGTATGTTTGGACCACATCTGGGTGAGCCAGAGCTGATGGCATGTTCCTGGCAGCTGAACGACAGGAGGCAGAGGGATTGAACCCAATCCTCACACCCAAACTCAAGCCGTCCAATAATGACTGCACCCAAACCTGATTAGGGTGGTCAGACAGGAGCATGGCCCATGCATCTACACTCAAAGGAGTATGCACCACTCTTGCCGAAGGAGGTAGGACAGGGATGGGACTCACTGCATGCAAACAAGCAGCTCTGTTCAAAGAACAAAAGCGTTTAGCGTGCGAGACCGCTGCTCTCCAGCAAATTGGCTTCCAAGCGAAAGAACCTAGGGGGATGCAACATGTAGCTCCATCTAATTTACCACTCAACTCAGAACATTCTACGTAAGACACAATGAGGTAAGATTATAAAATATGGCCAAGGAGTGGCATCAACATAATATTACCAGTTATAATTATTACCACAAAAGAATAATATGGTACCATGAGTGAGGAGGATAAATAAACAAAAATGTGAGAGAAACAACCAATAGGATAAAATAAAAGTACTACACGAATACGGTAGATACGGCTAAGTGGTTGTGAGGAGAATAAATAAAAAAGGTTATACTGTAGACTTCTTTGTCTTGGGAGCACCAGAAGGGCAGGCCCCTGCTTTATGCTTCGGGCTGAAGCAAGATGAACAGACGTGACCAAATTTGCACGATCTAAAGGTGCATGTCCCGTCATTCCATTTGAAGCAGGCAAGCTCAGATTTAGGCCACTTCCCTTTTTGCACGACACTGGGTCCAGAGGGAGCAGTGCTGTTGTGGACCGATGCCAAAGCCCACAATTCTTGGTCCAACTTTTCCCAGGGGAAGGAAGGGTTAGCGACCGCCTTCCCCCTAGCTGCCCGTTCGTACACGGCCCAAGCTGAGCCTGGCAGGTCCCGGGCAAGTCTGGCGACTGAACCCACAAAAACCAACAGCTTTAGGGCTAAGGCAGGGTCTCGAGAAGCCAAAGCCTGGCCAAAGGTGCTAAAGGCCAACACCCACTCGGTAAAATCCGAAATAGGAGTGGCCTTCTTACGCTTCTGCTCAGGATAGACAGGCTTCCTGAATTTTTTCTGGAAGGAGTTCAGATAACTCCACATACTGGTGCTTCTGCACCCTGGACAGGAGCTCAGGAGGGATAGAAGGCAGCCCCCCACTGAGAACCAGACCATAAGAGTGAACCGGCATTTCCTCGGTGGGATTCCCTGTAGGCACAGTTGGCTCCAAACCAGACAATGTGGCTTCATTGAGAGAACCTGAAGCACATAGACAGAAAAACCCTCAGTACATACGTAGTACATAGTACGTATGACTGTATACTGCCCAATTAAAGGAGCAGACAACCCACAGCTACATAGCTGAACTCACAACACAGCAGGCTAAGATGACCGGAATGTCAACAACCCCCAACCAAAAACCAACACCAGATAAGCTTTCAGCTGGAACCAAGCCAGCGCAAAGCAAATCCAACAATGCCCCAGCACAACTGCTATTTGGGACAGTATATGATCAGACCAGGACGCAACCTATAATTTATATAGTTGGACCTTAAGAGAATAAATCAAGCCAGCAGTACTACCAGGAGTACTCGAAACCAAATACACGATAATTGTCCATTCCCAAATACAGGACAATGGAGTATGAGACGAGCTTATTGCCACCCAATGACTAGCACCAGGCCAGGTGGTACGTAAGGGAAGCACAACCACCCACTGAATACCAAACCACATAACGCTGTATAACAACCACTATGCACTGACCATGCAGCGCCAAACGAGTTACGATGTACACAGCACCGAGAACATGACCACCACGACTGACACAGAGAAGTACACGTACAAGGTCACAAACATGCCACAACCTTTGACCCAACACAAAGGCAATATCACCAAGCAACTGTCAACGCTAACATTGCAAGAAGCATGGCAGTAGCCCACAAACCGCACTGCAACCTGTGCAAAGATGGGCAAGATAGCAATGAGGAATGGAAACCTCGCTAACAGCAGTAATAAAATGTACTGCTACCCATGAACCAGCATAGCCGTGCAATAATGAGCAGGCCAATGCCCTATACTGAACACATGCCCCCTAAGCATGAATTCGGGACCACGACCAGAACCTAGTAGAACTAGGCACCACCAGACTGGCCCAGCCAGTAAAGACAAACAGCTACAGGACAGCAGTACTCCTGCTGCAGCAACCAACACACAGCATGTATTGACAACATACTGCAATCTGTGAAAAATCAACCAACCAATCCGCCAACCCTGCTAATCCGCCAACCCTGCTAATCCACCTTAAAACTGACATTCCCAATTGTGGCGGATTGGAGAGGTATCACCATATATTGATATTTCTGGGAACGAGCTCGGGAGCTCTTCTGATGCACAAAGTTACACATCCCAGACACAATGCATACACACATGCATATGGCTGACCAATGCATACACACATGCATATAGCTGACCAATGCATACACACATGCATATATAAGGCTGACCAATTGTTGAAACCTCTATAATAAGGACACCATTGCAACCTCAGTAAGCTGTCCTGTCCAGTGAAACCTCCATAATAAGGACACCAGTCCTGTACATGGAAGTGTCCTTATTTTGCACGGTTTAAATGTACACGTGTCTATGTGAGCGATATCACATGCATGGGGCTGAATGATGGGTGCTCAGTTAAAGGAGGTGTTCTTTGATAGCGGCTTCACCACATTCATCTGGCCAACAATGAAACCTCAACCATCCACCGATCCCACTCCAATCTGACAAACCTCAACCATCCATCCCACTCCAATCTGACAAACCTCAACCATCCATCCCACTCCAATCTGACAAACCTCAACCATCCATCCCACTCCAATCTGACAAACCTGCTAATCTGCCAAAAGTTCTATGGATCATACTCATGCCATACAATACTCTTCTAATCCACACATGCACACATATGCATCACATTACAGTATGCATAATATGCACATGTACACACATGTAGTACGTATATACACACATGTATAATATTATAGTATAGCATCATGCAGCATATTATATAAATGCACACACATGTACATGTACATACATATGTATGTGCGTGCATACACACATGCACGCCTGCATGTGCATGCACACTCACACACACACACACACACACAACACACACACACACATACACTCGCACGTACGCTTGCACACACACACACACACACACACACGCACACACATACACTCGCACGTACGCGTGCACACACACACACATGCACACACACATGCACACATACACACACACATGCACACACACACACTCATACACACACACACACACACACACACACACACACACACACACACACACACACACACACACACACAGTACAGCATGTACATACATACAATTATAAAACTGCAGCAAGTTAGTTCAACTCTTTCTAACTCCTAAATACTCATTTGTCAACACAAGCAAGACAAGTGGGCCAACACTAAATTGATACTGCAGATCAGGAACACCAGCCTTATAAACTAGAATTGCTTAGTCTGGCATTGAGCAGACCCCATTTCTTCATTCCATAGTATCACCTGATTATATCATTCATCCGGTGGAAGGCTATATATAAGAGAAAGCAATGACAATGATGGACTGCATCAGACCACAGACACCATAGAGGTTATGTAGTGGATAGTGTCTATGATCAGACTAGGCATTTCTGCTGTAGAATCTACTGCATAGTTCCATACACTGCAAAACACAATACATCACTCCACAGACCAGCAATGGTCTTGCCTGTGAGAAATGTCCTCTTCGAACACAAGTGAACTAAATAATGGTAGGGCATGCTGACCAGTCTGCATGGTACGCTAGACTATCCCATCTAGTCTTGTACGTTAGAAAACCCCCACTAGTCTGCTATGCTAGACAATCCCACTAGTCTGCAATGCTAGACCATCCCACTAGTCTGCAATGCTAGACCTGCCCTACTAATCTGGTACATTAGACTACCCCTACTAGTCCATTATGCTAGACTGTCCCTTTTAAGGTAATTATATAGCACAGACAGAAGGGATGGTTACAGTTACCGTTACGAGAACTTATTCACTCTGGGGAGGCCTTTAGTCAAGAGGCTACTACTCTAGGCACTCAGTCACCCCCAGAGACAGAGGCATGTTAGTAAGGACAATTGAGCATGTTTGACTGGAAACGTCACAGTTTTCTGTGGAATATGACCAAAACACTTATGCGAACACCACACAAACTCTACATTATAGCTAACACACTGTCCACAGTTAAGGATACTATCATAAAAGATCTATAGTCTCACATGCAGAGATCTCTATAACCTCACTCCATGTGTTATTTGACACACTTTGTCTGTTGCCCAGGAAAAAAAAGTTGAATTACCAACGATATCCAGAGGATCAGAGTACAACAGTAGTGTACATAACAACAGGACCCGAGGGCAGCTTTAGGGCACTGAAACTATGTGACTGGAAAGACTACAGTACTTGCTTGAAACCTTTGTGGTAGTCCTTAAGAGTGGTAGTCAACTTGGGTTAAAAGAATCCCATTCCAGCTTCTAAGGAATTAAATCCCAA
>CAUJGJ010000277.1:2516264-2531264 GCA_963170055.1 Halisarca cf. caerulea | reverse complement strand
GCTCCTGTAAACATTTCCAGTAAAATCAGCTACCAAACACACAAAGACACAATAACACGCTCCATACTCAGATCATTCAGTGAAAACCAGATACCCCCCTCCCCCCACCACCACCATATTGTACCAGACCTCTCAATCTGCTAGAGGTTCTATAGAACATCTTACTAATACAACAATTGAATACGACAATACAGTGTTGGAAATAAGGAGCAAGTGTCAGATGGACAAATGTCCTAGCATCATTGTTTTGGGTCAGACGATTTCAGATTTGCTCGGACATATTCTTGGAGAAGCAAACATGTGCCACAGTAGATGGGCATCAACAAATAGTGAAAGTACAAGTAGACATTCTCAGTACAAATGACTTGGTATCATCACTGTGTGTGTGAAATATACATAAGGAAGGTAGTGCTCAGCCAAATGTCGGACCCAAACTTTTTTGGGTCGGACAAAATACCAAAATGGTCAGACAATGTTTGAATGCTGACCAATATTTCTAACACTGACAATACGAACACCACTATTCCGCCAACCTTGCCAACACACCACAACAAGGCTTGTCCCAATAGAGGCAGATTATGGAGGTGTTGTTATACTAGATCAAGTGGTCAATAAAGTACATTTACTGTAAAATCCGTGTGAAAACATTATCAAACATTCCCATAACACTCACATTGAATAAAGCATTGACAAATTAAAAACATACTCAAATGTAACAATTTAGCCAACAACAGCTTAGCACATGCCAAGTTAGTCCACCCAGCTGCAACCCCCCATGTGCACGTTCATATGTAAGCGAAAGCGTGGGACACAGCTGGCTGGACTAATGCCAGGTCTGGTGAATGAAACACTGCCCCACTGTGTGAAGAGCTGTGTCAACGTCACCTTTGAAGGGAGGTCAGGGTTTTAGCTAAAGCAGGGTAGCAGGGTGGCACCACCCTGCTGTCATTTTCCCCACCCTGCTTTCATTCTCCCAGTATACCCTGCTTTTATTCTCTCCACCCTGCTTTCATTCTTGTGTGAGATCATGGAGATTATGAGTACAGGGGCAGAAATCCATCATTTTTGTGCATGGATTAGTTAATTTTGCTTTACATTGACTTGGATGAAAGAATAGTGTGGCATGAATTTACTGTACTGCAATCACTGACTTATGCTATACACCTCGCCCCCCTGCTATAGAAAAATTCTGGTTAAAACACTGGAGGTGACACATGAGCACTATAGACACATCAGTTTACCACTCGTACTTGCGTACAGTACATGAAGTTGAGCATTTATTCCAAGACTTAAATACTTCAGGGCCTTCATGGATTTGTACAGGGCTACTACACACACACTGAATGCGACATAACTACGCACAGTAGGGAGCTCATTTAGGACTGGACTGATGATATTCAGGACTGCTCTCGGGGGAGTGGGCCGATACAAGTCCAAAGGACGATTTTTTATCAGGACTAACTGTGCATGACATTGCATGCACTTGGATTAGTCTGGCGACACCAACTCTACCCTCCATTTTTACAGTATCTCTCGGTCAGTTGAAAAGATATGTAAAATGGTAATCTCGCTAGCCAGAACCTAAAATGGCAGAGGCATTGAGCGAAGATAGGGTCAGGCTAGTGAGACTATTAAAATGGAGGAATGGGTCTGGCTACTCGGGACTACCCCTGAACAGCAATATACCATGTACACTCTATACTGCTACGTAGTATGGAGTGTCTATGAATATACGCAGTCCTTTTTGCGCCTAACACACCAGCACAACATGCTGATGGGGTTCCCCCTTTATAAAATATTAATACAGTACAATGCTACACAATGCATACAATACAATATTAACCCTAGGTAGTTCTATACCACCAATTGACTATATAATGTGCAGCATATGAACTTCCCAGTATCTACTATGTTTCCTTCAAGGTACTTAATTAAGAATGGTGTTTTACTAGCTGTATTTACTTCACATACCACAATAGGCTTCATTGTTGCTCACATGCAAGAAAGTGATTTGCACTGAACTGCAGCACTGATCTGCAACTTACATTGCTGAACACGTACTTTAGGATTCATGAACACAAGTGTTGCACATATTCTAGCGCATTTAGAATTCCAAAAACGACCAAATGACATTCTAAGTTGATGTAGAAGACAGAAACATATTATTCGTGTGGTCTTCAACCGTCACCCGGGCGCCATTTTATACAGTGAGAGGTGTATTGCATAACAAAAGTAAAAATGACGTCGGAGTTGAGTGCGGGTGCGAGATTAGTACGACTCAAAGTGTCAGATGACAGAGAGAGTAGCAATGAGTTGTCAAGAATTCGGTAAACGTTTCTTAGTAAGAATTAAACAGGAATTGCATTGGACTAGGTTGTTATTCAGGCATGAAGATTGGAGGACCGTTGCCTACTCACCGGTACTCATTTCTGGCTTGGGTTTAGGGCCTTTGTAATACATTTTTGGCATAGTTTTGGCACAGACACTCTAAAATGTTAATTTCGTGAACTAAACCTTAGTTAGCCTACCTATCTTTGATCGACCACTTTGTTGTTGTTGGTCTATGGTTTAAGTATAGATACTTTATTTTCTGTGGTTTATACGACTTGGTCTGGTCGTAGACATTCTAAACCATAGATCTCTAATCTACGTAGTTTAGAGTGTCTGTGGTCTGGTTGGCGAGACTAGTCTCATTCTATTCAAAATAGGATATACCGTATATCCGGAAATATTGGCGACATTTTTAATTTGGCAGTTTGGAGGTCAGGATCAAATCGCCAAATTTCTATCACCAAATTTACATAAACCTACTTACTATGCTTTGTCCTTGCTGTGCAACCGCCAAATTTAATTTCCAACAATATTAAATTACAGCCTGATCTTGCACAAATCGCCAAATTTAATGACCACCAATATTACTGGATATACGGTAATGTATGGGTAACTTGGAACAGAGCCTGTATCTTTTGCTGTGAGTAAGCTGCCCATCCATACTTGCTACTGCTGAATGCCCAGTTCATGGAGACATTACTGATCAAACATTGTACGTACCTGTAGCTTACTATTGATACTACTTATACTCGGCTGTTCCAAGTTACCCAGGCATTCCAAGTTACCCCGCATAACTCTAATTGGTTAGTTAGACTGGTTTCATCATGTTTCAGGCAACCCATGATTGTATTATTCAGTGAGCACAGGGATCAGTTGCATCTTGTCTAATGTTGGTGAGAAATGGTGGACATTGGATGCGTACGTGTGTACGTACGTGAGTCATCATATGGAAGTGGCTAACAATATTCTACTAATTGCTGCGACAATAATGTATGTGTTCCAAGTACAGTGCCTCCATCATGATAGCACCGTGCTGACTCAGTCTTATTTGTCCCATTCTAAAAGGAAGCCTCCCGTGCAAAGTAGAATGAAATAAAAAACAGTAAGAAAGAAAGAAATTCAATGTACTATTTGAGGCAGTCAGCAATGGGAGTCTAGAAACGTACATTCTAAGGGAGTGTGTGAAGTTACGTATGTTAGCCTTAATAGATTGGTTGCCAAACAACGGTAAAACCAATTAGCATCCCCACGTTGAGAAGTTGCAAGTAAAGTTGGGCAATATTTCAAAGATTGTGATAAATTAAATCATGATATTTTTTCCCATGGCAAATAATAATTGTATTGACAGCGATTTTTGACATTGTGATTATTTATTGTGATACTCGTTGCATACCAGTTTCCAATTCAATAAGTGTCAGTATAACATTTGGTTACGTAGGTTTACCCGAATTTCATAAGATTTGTTGCATTTACACATGTATTTTAGGATTCGAGTGCTGTACAATTATTGTGATAATCGTGAATTTTGGTGCACAATAATCGTGGCTGATTAAAACCAATATAACCCATCCCTAGTTGCAAGGCATCAGTTACTGTGGCTACCTAATATATAGTATTTAATTTTGTTATCAATAATGCTATAATGCTATCGAGAAATTTCACTAACTTATGTATGTTACAATATAGGTGTGTTATATTAAATTTATAATTAATAATTGTCTTTTAAGTTAACTTCATTCACATTTTTGTTGAACATTTTTTTCCTTTCTTTCCACAGTGGCTGCCATACAATTACTGGCAAATAGTTTATGTTATTTGGAGATTCTTTTTGGCTGTGTATTTCTTTGCATGGGTTGTGGCCGCAGGTGTGGAGCGAGGAAGCTGGCTACACCTCATATACCTCACCAACTGGTGCTTCATAGCTTGGGAGTTGTACCTCATTGTTTCTGCTGTCACTGTCCTTGTGAAATTTATTTTCCATGTGCATCTGATGTGCAAACATTCTTCACCTACTGATGCAGTTGAGAATTTGGAAATGCAAACTGCCTGTAACCCGGAAACAAGTGAGATTTCTGATTCTGAGGCAGGTGAGGTGGATATTTACCACGAATGGAGAGTTGACAAAGTTGCGTGGTACCAGAAGATTCAATGGTTTTTGTTCAACCTCGGTCCTCACCTTCAAGTCATTGCTGTAATCTTATATTGGGGATTTGTGTACGACCCAAATGGGCGCGGTGCATTTCATTCAGATTCAGTTAACTTTCATGTCCATCTTATTGGAGGAATTGTGGCTATGATTGATATATGGATAGCTGGCATCGTTATGAACATCTATCACTTGTATGAAGTTGTTGCGTTTGGAGTAGTATACATGATCTTCTCAGGTATATACTATGCAGCAGATGGCAGAGACCAATACGGAAATAGATATGTTTATCCTGTACTTGACTATGGGAGCAACCCTGGTCGGGCTGTTGGGATTGCTGTTGGTTCTGTGTTTGGATTGGCTCCTGCAGTTCATCTCTTCCTGTACGCCGTGATCTTGCTCCGAAGATGGCTTGCATGTAAACTGCACAAAGCCTGCTTCAAAGAATGATGAACTACAGTATATATTCATAGCTGTCACTATTATCTACCAACTAAATTATTACATGCTATATATAACAATCAAATTGTCACACGAAAGTTCACATTGAGTGACTGTCACATTTTGTTACAGTAATGTCTTAGAATGTTCGAACTCGGAGCACATATTATTCGTAGTGTTATTAAAAGTCTCATGGTTTGTGAATTTTCTAATAATGAACTAATCCACGTATTGACTATTACAAGCTTGTCAGTGGCATAAAAATTCAATTATATTCGACTGTGTGTGTGTGTGTGTGTGTGTGTGTGTGTGTGTGTGTGTGTGTGTGTGTGTGTGTATGTGTGTGTGTGTTCGTCCATACACACATGCATGTGTGCCCCAGCCCGGATGGGAACCTGTTTTAGTTAACGTTACAGGCTTCTGAAGTTTAAATGACATTGTGTTAGTTCTGTACACGACTCCAAATTTAATGTACATACATACTTACATACATGTTCTTGAAAAGTAAATGTCAAGCCAAATACCACTGAAAGTAGGGGTTTCATCTTAGACTAGTACAATTCTATTATTAGAAGATTTTGATGCACTTCAAGTGATGTGGTTGATATTGCATGCCAGCACCCTGAGAATACCAAGTTGGGAGGTGAGGAATCTTGTTGATCACAAGATGTGAAAAGTATGGATTCCAACACTCATGGTTCAATCCACCCCGACTCTTCTTGTATCCTCGTACATATATCCTCCAGATGACTTAGCCAAGATTACACCTAGGGTCAGCATGCATGTGATTTGCTGTCAATCTATAGTGACACTGTTGCCAGCAAAAAAAAACTTCATCTCCAGTGCCGTCTTACCTCAAAATGAGATGGGTGGGTGTGTTCATGTGTGTGTGTGTGTGTGTGTGTGTGTGTGTGTGTGTGTGTGTGTGTGCGTGTACGTGTGTGCGTGCGTGCGTGTGTATGTGTGTGTGCGTGTGCGTGTGCATGTGTGTGTGCGTGTGTGTGTGTGTGTGTGTGTGTGTGTGTGTGTGTGTGTGTGTGTGCGCGTGCGTACGTGTGCGTGTGTGTGTGTGCATTTGTTTCTAGTTGGTCTGGGAACCTAATTAGTTGTGCTAGAGGTTGTCTGACTGTACTTAGCATATTGGGCATCCTGTAGTGTGAAAGTTTGGTTTACCATTTCCTTTATCAGAGAGAGAGGGAAATACCATTATTAATTTCAAAGAAGGCAGTTACAATACTTAATAAACAAGGAAAAAGGTTCGAAAAATGAAAAAACATACATGGTACATGATGTTATAAGACCTATATATATTATACTGTGAAAGAACTTACTAGAATGGATGGAGGCATGCATAAAGTGAAAACTCGGACACAAGCAAGACATGAAAAACACAGACACTGAGTCGTGATATAGTGTGTATGGTTGCTTGGCAAGCAGTAAGCATGAGGTAGAGTCATATACTTATCTATGGTAGAGTATACTGAACAATAACTGTAGTTCAGAGTTTAAATCAAGAGAGGAGGTGATCTTATTATAATAATGAAAGGATTTTCCTTTATTAGATATCAAAGCCGAGATGGATGTGTGCTAACCATCACCACAGATTGGAGTATCTATGCAATTTACATAGCAATATTTCCAAGTAGCGGCGGAAGTGGTTATATTTCCGTCTATATATTATTAATTTTATCATCAGGACACGCCCCCCGCGCGATCAAATAAATTTTGGCTTCCGCGTAAACGTACAGTACTAAGCTTGGCTTGTACCACTAGGAACTTTCACCTATTCTCAAACAAGTAACACGAGCCTGTAGCACCCGGTAATGAAGGTTTTAGAGCGCATCAAGAGAGAATTTCACTGGACCAGGCTCCTACTGCGACACAGAGATTGGAGGACAGTTGCCTTTACTCCTGTGAGTGGAAACTCCGAGCCGGGTAACTTAGTGATAGCTTGCTCAGTAGGCGCCTCCTAAATCTCCTGAATGTTTTGCTGAGACATTTTTTCTGGGAAGATTGAGTTTGTGACGGTATATGTCGATTGCGTGTGTACTCTGTTGAGACTGTTTGTTAAGGAATAGAATATTCACGAGCTAGTGAGGACCAAATGTTTTGAGAAGGCTAGAGGGTCCCTAAGCCGTATTCCCCCTCGGACACTCCGAAACAAGGACACAGTATTAGTCAATACAGCTATACAGGACAAAGCTGAGGCCCCCAAACATGTTGCATACCGTGTGCTCGGAAATTTTCGCGGTACTAAATTTTCGCGGACGCAACACTGGAGGATTTTCGCGGTACTAAATTATTCGCGGATGCAGAATTTCTCAAATTCGCGGATCTTAGATTGGATTTTATATTAATTCAACAATATGTAATCCTATATAAATTAAGCACTGAAAAATGCCTGCTCTGTTTGTTAGCGTGGTTGTTAGTCCGTGGAACGGTTATCAATGCAAGTGCAAATTGTTGCAGTTGATCTTCTCCAGCTGCCTTCCAGATTTTAGTCGGATATGGAGCGTCTGATGGGGTAAAGAATGACTTGATCGACATAACGGACGAGAAAACGAACGGTATAATATACGAAACGTTCGACACTCCTGCTTTTTTGTTCTTTGCTAAGACTCCTGTGCATAGCGCTGAACATAAAGGGTCGTATAGGATTTTCGCGGATTTAATTTTCGCGGATGCCGTGCAGTACCGCGAAAACCGCGAAAGTTTAGTACCGCGAAAATTTCCGAGCGTACGGTATTAAAACCATCAAGAGAGTAGGACATAGATACTCAAGCGGGCCAATTGGAAGGTAGTGTCACCAGCAACTTGCAGGCATTATTTTTGGTCAGTGTTGTCTGTGATAATTGGGAATTCAGCAGTGCATGGTTAATATGACTAGACAGCTTAGCTGTAACAAGAGTAAAGATCCAGTTCAAGTTCACCCCTAGCATTCCATTTTACCCCTAGTGTTCCATTTAACCCCTAGTGTCCCATTTTACCCCTAGCATTCCATTTTACCCCTAGTGTGCCATTTTACCCCTAGTGTTCCATTTTATCCCTAGTGTCCCATTTTACCCCCAGCATTCCATTTTACCCCTAGTGTCCCATTTCACCCCTAGTATTTCATTTCACCCCTAGTGTGCCATTTTACCCCTAGTGTTCCATTTTACCCCTAGTGTCCCATTTTACCCCTAGCATTCCATTTTACCCCTAGTGTCCCATTTTACCCTGCTTTACCCTACAACCTGTCTACAAAGGACCAAGCAGTTAAATTTTCATTGGCCCCAACGCATGCTTCATTCACAGGATCCGCTGTGCACGTATGAAAACCCTGACTCCAACCACAGATGTCTGTTGACAGGCTATAGTGGGTAACCACGGTGCGATGTTCTAGGCACGAATCTATGACGCTATACTCCAGTGAGCGTTGTAGCCTAAAATCTATGCTCCAACCTTAACTCTAGTCCCGCGTAGCCAGACCCATGCTCACCATGACTGACGTCACCAGGAAGTCGAGAACGGTGATGTCAGTCCCCGAAAATGGCTGAGTGAGATTGGGTCTGAGCTACGCCGGACTACCTAGCACTACTGTTTGGACTACCAATGACAGTGGCCACTCCAAAATAGAATGTATTTGTGGGTACATTGTCACATCAATGATCATATGCATGCGTTCTCTTGGACCCTAGATAATATAAGGCTTCGATTATCTATGCTTAAACCATGCTTATATACACGTCCATGGGATATAAACATTTAGAAATACAGTCAGACCTCACTTATCCACACACATCCATTCTTGATATTGCTGATGAAGGGGGGGGGGGACTGGATAAATGAGGGAGCAGTAGTTTAGTGTACAGTAGGATTGTATCAGATTTCAAGTGTCCAAAAAACTGTAGAAGGTGCGGAAACTGGATATCCAAGATGTCAATAAGTGATGTCTCACCATACGTGTTGCTCCAGGAGCACCCCGATCCAGCAAGATATGAAAATTATGCTACACCAAGTAGCATGCTATTCTCAGCTAAGACTTGAAGAGAGTATATGTAGTGGTTAGCTACATATGTACGTACATACATCATTGACACGAACTTATTTTGCTGCAGTGACACCTGTACATGCAAATGGTCTTTCTAGACAAATGGTTCTTAGAAAGGCCTACAGTGGTCTCTGTAGACGGGTGGTTCTCAGAAAGGCCATTAGTGATCTCTGTACACAGGTAATTATGGGAAAGGCCAACGTGGTCTCTGGGGACAGGTGGTTTTGGAAAGGCCTACAGTGGTCTCTATAGACAGGTAGTTCTGAAAGGCCAATAGTGGTCTCTGTTGACAGGTGATTCTGGGGAAGACCTACAGTTGTCTCTGTAGACAGGTGGTTTTGGAAAGGCCTACAGTGGTCTCTATAGACAGGTAGTTCTGAAAGGCCAATAGTGGTCTCTGTAGACAGGTAGTTCTGGGAATTGCTTTCAGTGGTTTCTGTGGGCAGAAAGCCCCAAGAAATGTCTCTGTGAGTTCTACAAACAGGAGGTGGTTTTCCGAGAAAGTGTATAGTGATCTCTGTTGATAGGTTGCTTCTGAATGACCTTCACACAGGTGGTACAGACTTCCTGCACTAGTGTTTATGACACTGTGTATTGTGAAGTCTGCTCATTGCATCTAAACTATGATGGACTCATCATAGTATTAGTATTATTATTGTCTTATTATTTGACAATTTCTAATATTTTGAATACTGCTGCAGTGTCCTTATCAATGGTCACAGAAGTCGGTGAATGCAGATTTTCCATAACTGTTACAATCTTAGCAACATATTTCATGCAGAGGGTTTCATGTTTTCTGATATCTGCTGGCAGGCATAGACACTATTGTTCTAAGTCACACATTAGGATCCTAAGGCTTCTTTTTGGCTTTAGATGAAAACATCTTTTACACGTGCTGTAGGACTGTGTGTTTACCAGTTTACCTGTTGTGTGAAGAGAAGGATAGTGAAAAAGATAGTATATACAACACACACACACACTTTTTTTTTTTTTTTTTTTTTTTTTTACTTCACACACACACACACACACACACACACCATCTATCCATCCATCATGGAGCTTATAGAGGACAGCTCACTTTGGTCCTAGTGTTGGCCTCATTGTAGAGGTTTTATTGTGTAGGACTGTTTACTGTAGCCCCAATGGTATCCTTATATATCATAGAGAATTTCACTGCGTTTCAGATTCAAATCTACTGAATTTCCTCAGTGTCAGTCAAAAGGAATTTAAATTGGATTGTATGCTGAGCCGAACCATTCACTTGTCTGTAGCCTCCCAGTGTGGAGGGGATATCAAATGCTGACTAAGCATTTCCACATTTTTACGTAGTTCTTGTGATCACTTACACAATGTCATGTATTTACTAGCTTTCACCACTGTTCCGGGTATAAGGTAAAGGGGGGTAATTTGGAACAGCGGGTAATTCGAAACAGTCAGGCCAAAAGCAGTGTCAACCACAAGCTACATCCATTATTTCTTGTCTGTATGGTCTCCTGTGAATGGGGAGTTTGGCAGTAACAAGAATGGTTAGGTTACTTAACCACAACAAAAGTTACAGGCCCTGTTCCAAATTACCAGCGTGTTCCAAATTACCCCCCTTCACCTTAGTATTACATATACATTTGCATAATATTATTATATAAGGTAAAATAGAATAATTTAGACTGGCCTCTAACTTTTGCTGTGGTTAAGCTGCCTAGACATACATGCATACTTGCTACTGAGATAAGCTCCAAATTGATGGAGACACTACCAATCAGAGATTGTGTGTGTGTAGCATGTGATTGACACTACTTGTGTTTGACCGTTCCACGTTACCCCACCATTCCAAATTACCCTCTTGCTATACTGGTTGTAACACCCAGACTCAATATGTACATACTGGTGAGAAGTGTGAAGAAAGATTCATGTCCAGCTCCTCAGTGTACTGCATGAAAGCTTACAAGCTATGCTCCTCACTGGAAAATGCATGGTTTGGAATCAACACTCCCAGTGGGATGATGCGTTGGCATGTGATTTGATCCATACACTTGGGACCTCAATTTCATATGACTTTGGTATTTATTCCAGTGGTATTTGTTGAATGCTGTTATCTTCTTCCATGTAACCACAACTATTACTGTACGTACGTACATACGTAGGTGGGTCAGGTTGTTTGTACTGACAATAAATTTCGCAGTTTTGTGGTCAAACAGATCAAAATGTTGTTTTAGATGTATGTACCGTATTTGTTCAAATAAAAGCTGGGCTCAATAGAGGCCAGGGCTTCTATTCGGACATGGTACGTACGTACATGCTTTGGATTTACTTGCTTGCAATGTGTATTTTGTGCTCAACTTTCTACAAGTACATAGTTTGACCTTTACTTGGACCTGCTGTTCTTTGAAAGAGCATTCAGATGCGTTTGCTGTTTGCTGCAAAGTATGTAGCTGTGTATTTTCACCGCAGCATTTCACAAATGTCCCCAAACAGTTAAACCACCAGGAACGCAAACCCATCTGCCAGATCCTCCTTTTTGGTCTGCGGTGATAGACGTATTTACATATACAGTGGAACCTCTCATAACAAACTCCCCTAATAGTGGAAACCTCTCTATAACAGACTGCTTTTGTGGGACCAGGTAGATTACTGTGCATATAAAATAACCTCTGAATAGTGGAAACCTCTGTATAACAAACCATTTTTCAGGTCCCAAAGTGTCCGTTATAGAGAGGTTCCACTGTAGATTGCTGTTTGTCCTAGGGGTGAGCAGAGTTACCGTATTTGCTGTAATATTTCACATGGTTTTATATTCACGATTTTTTGGCAAATTGGGAGCCCTCTGCAAAAGTTTACACCTGTGACAATTTAGATCAGGCTCTTGTGCAATGGCAAAACATAGCCATCCACAAATATAAAAACACGACAATCGCTAAAATCCAAGATCAGTGAAATCTTCGCCCCACAATTCAAGTGTGTACTGTATTGTGCACTACGAGAAACCAAAGCCCTTCCAGTAAGAGTGAACAGCTTATTGTACAATGTGTAGCTGATTGCCGCAAAAATTTGTTTATGTTTCTGCAAAATATGTTGTGACAGACCCCTAAAACAAGGCAACCCATGATATTTTTGTACTATATGACATGTGATTTAACAATGCTGTTGTGATGGAGTTATATACATTCTACTTGAACATGATCCTTCTTTTCTTTCTTTAGTGGTTACCTTACAATTGTTGGCAAGTTGTCTACCTTGTGTGGAGATGGTTTGTTGCTCTATACTTCATTGCCTGGTTCATAGCAGGCACCATCGAGCAAGCTAACCTGCAAGCCTTGTACCTGATTTACCTCACCAACTGGGGAATCATGACATGGGTGCTCTACGTCATCGTAGCTGCTCTTGTTACCACGGTGAAGTTCTGCTTTCTTGTGTACAACTTCTGCAAGTCACATAACGTGGACAATGAAAAGGTGGAAATTGATATGAGCAATAGTGGCACCGTCAAATCGCCAGACAGTAATGGAGATGTTGATATTTATAAGGACTGGCGTAAAGATAGTGTTTCCTGGTATCTGAAAATATTTTGGATACTTTTCAGCATTGGTCCTGCCATAGAATTGGCCATTGGCATCCTATACTTCGCTGCTCTGTATGACCCCAGCAATCCCATCATCAGTCCTGCGAATGATTTTAACTTGCATCTCACACCAGCTGTCATCGGACTTTTGGATGTGTGGGTAGCAGGAGTTATCATGAACGTATACCATGTATACATGCCTTTTGCTTATGGGGTTATATATGGAGTGTTCACGTTGATTTACTTCGGAGCGGGTGGGCTCGGTCCAACAGGAAGGCCCTACATATATCCCATCATTGACTATGGTGGGCGGCCCGGTTTGGCCGCGGGGGTGTTGATAGGCTGTTGTCTGGTCTACATCCCACTTATCTACATTGTGCTGTACTGCATGTCCTTGCCGAGGAGGTGGCTGGTCTCCCTCTTACGCAATGCCTGCTACTCCTCCCACTAACCATAGACATGTTACCAGAGTATCATTCTGCATTTCAATATTTCATCACTCGACTTACACATTATCTATAGTACTTGCATATATCCATGATGATCATTTTCTCTGTGCATCTCTCTCTGTACTTCATGTATGTATACATTTCAAGTATTATCATTTGAAACGTTTTCTGCTCAATGTTTGCTGCAGTGATTTGATGTACCTGTATACATATCACAGCTCACATGTTTTTACATACAGAGTTGTGTGCATACATGCGTACTGCACATGTGTTCTCATGCGTGTGCCAATAAATACCAATGTGATCACACATGTATTGTAAATAAAGCACGCACGTGCACAATGTTCCATGCACACACACACACACACACACACACACACACACACACACACACACACACACACACACACACACACACACACACACACACACACACACACACACACACACACACACACACACACACACACACACACACACACACACACACACACACACACACACACACACACACATGCACACACACACATACGCGCGTACACACACACTTAATATGCACACATGCACACATGCCACATACACACACATAATATGCACACATGCACACATGCCGCACACACACGCGCACTCACACACAACACACACACACACACACACACACACTACACACAATAGACTCTGTGTGTGTACGTGTGTATGTGTGTGTGTGTGTGTGTGTGTGTGTATCAGATAAACCAGGTGTCGGACAAACCAGGTTAGATTGTGCTTGCACATGCAACTTAGTGATGGGGATTCACAACAGAGGGTTGGATATACATGATCGAGATTTCAACTATAAAAGAGGTGTAACGCACAACACACGCATGCATGTGCGTACATAATATTATACGATCGTACTTATTTATATAGCTGCATGGCTGAACTATAAAAATCATACAGAGTAGATTTGATTTGACAAGCCATAGTATAATTAATACCGATTTTATAATAATGTACTCACTAATTACAAAACATTTACATATATATTATCATAATTATAAGATTTATCCAGCCATGCATTTTCCGCCATGAGTTGTACTTATTGTACTTTGCAGTAACAAAACCATGCAAGTTTTGGTCTACTACTATACACACTATTATAGTATACTCGTATACGTACACATACCTTGAATGGCCATTCACTACAATATTTTTTATGAGCTAGTGCTCTCGGGTGGCCTGAAGCCCATCATATTACAACAAATTCTTGTTAATCCGCCACAATTCATTTTGAAAAATTTGGGTGTTTGGCAGATTATCCAAATCATGCACAAAATTGATGGCGGATAAAATTAAGGGTTTGCAATTGGCGGATAAAGCGGTGGCAGAAAAACGAGATTGAGTTCACTGTGTGTACAAATATAGTCAGGCAGCCCTGCAGGTTCCAATGCATACAGTGCATGCATCTTTACACTGACTATATCCACACCAGGTCCTCAGATATGAATATCCAACTCCCCCATGCATGCGCACCTTTGATTCAATCATGCAGGTCAGGTCAGGTCAGGTATCTTTCACAATAATAATATAGCTTTTATTGGAACCAATCTGCAATGGGCCAACTCTACATTATGTTAGTATTATATCATGCTGCTCCCTCGAGATCATTTCCAGTTACCTTGCATGCTCAATTTTATCCGCAGTTTCATTCAGAATGGATGTATGGAGATAAGTGAGGTCTTAATAATTTGCTGCATGAGCGGAAAATTAACATAACTACGTACATGTATCTGTAATAGCGATCCACATTGGCCAGTGGGCCGGTGAGGGATCGAATCAATAACTACATATACATGTATATGTAGCATATACCAGAGATTGAGGCCTTGCATGCAGCTCGAGGATCCACACAAACATTTCATGCAGGATCCTATACAGTGGAACCCCTCTAATCCAGCCCCCTGAATTGGGGACACCCCTCTAATGTGGACACATACCACTGGAACCAAATGTTCCACTATAATAAGCCACAGTACATCTCCAACCCCTGAAATGAGGACACCTCGAT
>CAUJGJ010000277.1:2505900-2511064 GCA_963170055.1 Halisarca cf. caerulea | reverse complement strand
TATATATATATATATATATATATATATATATATATATCATCTTTAACATCCATTGAGGATGGAGCCAGAAACCTAGGTCTAGAGCTGAATCACTCCAAGTCTGAGCTGATTTGTGTTGATGACTCCACTAAGGAGTGTATACTGTCCTCCTTTCCACTGCTGAAGATTACTGACCCAGAGGATGCCATCCTCTTAGGCTCACCAATTGGATCAAGAAAAGCAGTTGATAATGCCATCAAGAAGAAAATCAGCAACCTGAAATTACTTGGGGAACGAATAAAAGAGGTTCAAGCTCACGATGCTTTGTGCCTATTAAGAAGTGCCTTCACTCTGCCTAGGCTTCTGTTCCTCACTCGCACAGCTCCCTGCTTCCAGTCACATCTTCTTGCACAATTTGATCTCCTCCAGAGACATCTACTAGAGTCCCTTTGTAACATCTCTCTAGATGACACTAGCTGGACTCAGGCCTCTCTTCCCATCAACTCAGGAGGCTTGGGGATTCGTTCTGCTGCCATGCTTGCATCTTGCACATTTCTGGCCTCTGCTGCAGGCAGCGAACCCTTATCCCTAGCCATCCTCCCTGAGCGTTTCACATCGGTGAATCCTCATCTTAGAGAAGAGGCCCTCAGTCACTGGAAACAATCTTTGTCATCACCCAATGATACATCTCCTCCCTCAGGCCTAAAAGCCTCTGTTCAGAAGACATGGGACAAACCTGTTGTGGAAAGTTGTTTTTCCTCCCTTGTCGCCAAGGCTGACCCTCAAGGAAAGGCCCGCCTTCTTGCTTCCCAGCAAAAGGAGTCCGGAGCTTGGCTCTCAGCACCTCCAGTTACATCATTGGGGCTAAGGATGTCGAATGACACAATCCCCATTGCCACGTCACTCCGCCTGGGCACCCCCATCTGCTTTCCACACGACTGCTCCTTATGCGGAAGTCACATCGACGCTTCTGGGACTCATGGCTTGAGTTGTCGTAGATCCCAAGGAAGAATTCCAAGGCATAGTCATCTCAACAGATTAGTTAGAGATGCGCTTTCCAACGCACAAATTCCTGCCATTTTAAAGCCCCAGGGTTTGTCGCGTACTGATGGAAAGAGACCTGATGGTCTGACGATCACCCCTTGGTCAAATGGTCACCCGCTTGTGTGGGATGTAACTTGTTGGGACACCTTTGCTCCATCCCACATAGTATATTCTGCTACCGGGGCCGGAGTACTGGCTGATGTGGCAGGTCACCGCAAGAAAGTGACCTATGAGGAGATCAGTCAGTCTCATATCTTTGTGCCGTTAGCTTTTGAGACATCAGGGTCCATGGGAAAGGATACTGTCACCTTTCTCCATCAGCTGGCATCACGAATGAGATCCATATCTCATGATCCCCTGGAGTATTTAAAATTGTGCCAGAAAGTTAGTATATGCATTCAAAACTATAACTGTGCATCAATCTTAGGTTGTAGTCAGTCTTTAGTTTAATTGTATTTAGTTGTACTGTGTTTGTTTGCTTTCTCGTCTTTACTCTCATGTATATGTAGTCAGTCTTTAGTTTGATTGTATTTCTTTTGTTTTCTTGTCAAATATATATATATATATATATATATATATATATATATATATATATATATATATATATATATATATATTGTCTATTATTATTGCAGGTGATTTTTGTACAATTTTTCAATTTATGAAAAAACAATATACATGTATACAGTTAATGCTAAATTTTTGAGTGGCTAAATTTTTGTAGTTGGCCACTTTTGAAATATCTGCGGGAATAAATTTTGTGGGTTTTTCCTTCAGCTGCTATATACCTACCAAACTGTGTCGTTTTTGTGGTGTGCAAATTTCACGCTCCAGCACTCATCCTCAAAAAACGTGAAAATTTAGCATTATAATATATATATATATACATATATATATATACCATATAGCAGGAAATGGGTGAGGGTTTTAATTTGGTGCTTTGGCGAATTTGTAAAGAACGCCAAATTTAAAAGTCGTCCATATTATGATTATTTATTGCAGAATCCATGTTTTTTTGGCACCCAGTTTCTGAGATAATTCTCTCACATGCCATGTTTTAACATATATAATGGGGGCATGCAGAGCAAAAGTCTTGGTACGATTGTGGGACGAAGCCCCTCTCTAATCATTGAGAATAACAGTAGTTTATAGCATTTATGTTCAATTTTCGAAATTTATTTCTCACCAATACTATCTGGAATCGAATTCGTCAAACGTAATGCTCACCAAACGTTTCCACTATGCAGTATATGTAATGTATGTATGTATATACAAATGTGTATGTATGTTTATGCGTATCATGGATTCACGATATTGTGGAAAACTTTGGTGAGCGGTGGTTCCGGTGAATCAGTCTCTTTGGAGGGTATTGTGGGCAACGTGATCACAAGTAATCTATGTCTTTTGTGCTCTCTGGGATTTAACAGCATTGTTTTCTCCAGAATCATAGATAAACTGATCTCATCAAACATTTTTATACGTTAAGAAAGTAGCAGTCACCAGTCAAAAGCAATCTGAATAGTTATGCCTGGTACTATAGAATCTGACCTACTGTATGTTATTGACTGTTCCGAGTATCACACTTGCTAAATCACCAAATCCCCCCCCCCCCTCCCCCCCCCCCCTCCCCCTGAAGTTACAGTACATGTTATAGAGAAATTTTCACGACCAACAATGAAAAATTAAATGTGCAAAGTTTGGAGGAGGTCTTCATTCACACACTGATAGACAAATATTATGGTTTGTTCGGGAGTTGCAAAATTTCAACTTTCTGGGTACAGTATTTCTATATTCTCTAAAGTGATGTGACTACAGAAATTTTTGAGTCCAAAAAATTTTCAAACTACAGTGTATCTGGATTCATATATATATATATATATATATATATATATATATATATATGAATCCAGATACACTGTAGTTATATATATATAGTGACACTATATATATATATATATATATATAGTGAGACCTCACTTATCTGCACCTCAGATATCCCGTTCCCTCATCTTCTGCAGTAGATTTTATTGGAAAAAATCTACAATAATCCTACTGTACACTATACTACTGCTCCACCATTTATCCAGTTCCCTCACTTTGTCTGCAATTTCATCCAGAACGGATGTGTGCAGATAAGTGAGGTCTGACTGTCCAGCAGACTAAATTCATTGATACACTACGTATACAGTGGAACTTGCTTAGTACGTACCTCAAAGTGGACACAAAATTATTACTTATTATCCGAGATACTTACTATCAGGGTTGGTTTGTGTATATGAGGTATACACAGGGACAGAATGTGGAGTACTTACTATCCAGGAGTATGTACTAAACCAGGTACTGTACCTACTATCAGGGTTGTTTTATGTACATGAGGTATACACAAGGACAGAATGAGGAGTACTTACTATCCAGGAGTATGTACTAAACCAGGTACTTACCAAGCAAGTTCCACTGTATATAATATTATATACCCAGGGGGGGGGGGGGGGGGGGGGGGTCAGGGGGTTTGTAGACCCACCAAAATCGTACTGGGGGGTCTTTGACCCCCCAAACCAAGTAGGCAAACCTTAAATATGCCTTGTGAAATGCTTTTGGTGCTTATCAGGTTAACCAAAGTCATTTAAATGGCTGGTACTAATTTTGGAATACAAGAACAGACCTTCCAAGTTATATTGGAAAGTTTACACACAGCCTAAGTTACCACGCTGCAGCGATAGTCTGTTATCCAATCAAGGTGTCCACTTTTAATATCTTCCATAACTTCCTGTTCTTGTGGGAAGTTACACAATCCATTGCTACTTGCAACATCCAGCGACATTAGGATGAGTCTAGATGAAGTGATCTGACCCCCAAAGATAAAGAGCTTCCACTGCCCCTGATATATATATATATATATATATATATATATATATATATATATATATATATATATATATATATATATTATATATATATGTAGACCACATAAATTGTATGCACCCAAATTCCTCAGTAGCAGAGCATGATAATAACCTTATTGTAGTGAACCGAGTTCAGTGCCAGATCTGGGTATAGTGAAGCATGGTTCAGGTGTTAAAATGGCTGTCAAGGGGGAATCCCTAAATCTCAGTGCTAAATTGTATGTATAATGTAAAATGTATATGTACACGTTTATTTACGTGTGTATTACATACGTACATGCATACATGCAAGTACAAGTTGTATGCATACATTAGGCACACAGACAGACAGGCAGACACACGCATTGCACTTTGCCCACCTAGCCCTGTACCTCTTTTGCAACTTAACCTTGTTTATTAATATATAGTTACTTGTTTAAGTGCATATAAGTGTATGCGTGTATGAGTACATGTATGAGTACGTGTGTAAGTGTCTTATTGTGTACTGTATAGCTATAATGCAGATAGATAATTGAATGATTTAATTATCTATGTAAATAATTAGTTGCATTTTAGTATGCAGGTAGAGTTGTCAAGTTGAAATGTTTGTTGAAATGTTTATTGAAAGTGCTTAGTTGTTTGATCAGATGGGGGTCCCACGTTAAGCAGATGTTTGGCTGGCTATAAATCCAGTTTAAATGCAAATTGAATTACAGTCAAACTCTGTTAGTAAGTACCTGGGTTAGTAAGTACCTCTGGATAGTGAGTACTCATTCCTCTGTCCCTACCTCATGCAATACCATTGAAAGCACCTTGGATAGTAAGTACCTCTGATAGTGAGTACCTATTTTGCCTTCCCTTTAGAGTACTTACTATCCAAGTTCTACTGTTGCTCCTTATGTAGTTCCCAGTGCTCTGCTGATTAGAATGGCTAGTTATCAGTGCTAAATCAATAGTGTACAGTGGAACCTCTGTAATCCAGCACCTCGATGATCCAACATTCTCTCTAATCTGACCATGTTCTGAGAAGCAATCGCTATTTGCCTATACTAAGGAACACTGGATAATCCAACAACCTCTGTAATCTGACATCTACTTTGAATCCCGTGGAGTGTCGCATTATGAAGATCTCAGTGGATAAGCCAGTCTGCCTATATTGTTCCATTTTGTCCAACACACCTGTGCGTATGAGTATGTGTGTATAAGAGCAACCATTGTATAGTACTGACCTAATTTCCTCTGTACGTGGTTGTTTGCAG
>CAUJGJ010000277.1:2480900-2503400 GCA_963170055.1 Halisarca cf. caerulea | reverse complement strand
CTTGTAAACACTTTGTACTCTTGTAAACAACTGCAAGGTAACATGTTTATGTACATATATGTCAAATGCAGTTGATTCTCATAAGGATGATACGCACATGTTACTACAGTCGTAACTCTTTAATCCGGCCACACTTGTTGCACTAAAAGATGCTGGATTAAAGAGGGTGCTGGATAAACAAATCTTCTTAGTACAATGCACTGTGCACATTGGGTATGCTTTTTCTACATCCTGGATAGCTAGGGTTCTGGATTATCAAAGGCCAGAATAAAGAGTCGTGGCTGTATGTACTCTCGTGGTCAGTGAGCATGTAGATGTGCCGTTTTCAGAGAATGTACTACATACCTACACATGCATCGAGCGAAGCCCACTAACTTTGACCTCATTGTGTCCAGTGAAAGCATTCAGTTTGGAGAGGTTTCCAGATAGATAAGAGACTTTTTAAGATTAGAAAGCTTACGTATGTGATCAGGGTAAGGCTTAGCCAGTGTCTAGTGCACCAGGTATCCTGTGACAGTGTTAATGTACAGCAGGACTTGAAAATATGTACATGCACTGTATATTATGTATATTTTATATGTACATATGGACAGTATGTGTATGTACACATGTGTATATACTAGAGATATCACATTACGTGTGTGCATTCTTACACACACATCTCCCTAGCACGTGCAACACTAGCAGAATGTGTGAATAAGGCATTCAAGCTGTATGTACATGCCTTTGCCGTTGAGGTGCATAACATGTACAGTGGAATGTCCGAACAAAGGGCACTTAAAGGGAGCCTCTTTTGTCCTTTGTAAGGAGGTTGTCCTTTTTGAGAGATTTGAAATGTATTGGAACTATAGGGAGAAAATATTTTGGACCTCAAGCTGTGTCCTTTGTAGAGAGGGGTGTCCTTACTTCGGAGTGTCCACTATTGGAGATTTCACTGAAGGCTGTGTACTATCCAGGTGTATTCAGTAATCCTGTATGTACATACTGGACATGCTGTTTCAACTGTATTGAAGAACACAGTGTAGGCTGTATGGAATACCTTACTGCTGTGTAGGCGCTATTTTCACAGGGCGTATATTTTGCAAATCAAGAATTTAACTTGGCAAATGGATCAGTCCCTACTATATGTTATACAAATAGACTATGTATCTAACCAAATATTCGCGATTGAATGTTTCACGAATGCAGGCTCATTTGCGAAATTTACAAAAATTTAGTCGCACAAAATTTAGCGCTCATATGATATCTACCTTTGTATACACATCGCACACATTGGATATGAAATGGAAATGGGAAGTTGCTACATGTATACAAATACATGTGGCCTACCTCCAACGGTAGATGCTGCACACTCTGGACAGAATAGTTACAAATTCCCTCCAAGGTCTTGGATGCATTGGTGATGTTGCATGTGTGTACACACATGCACGCGTGCATGTGTGTGTGTGCGTGTGCGTGGGTGCGTGCGTGTGTGTGTGTAGATAGTAATGACATTGCGTGCAATCTGTCTATTCTTAGTTGATTGAGTCTATTGTAGTACATTACATATGTATCCTGTACACAGAATGTGTGAACTAATGACATTACATGACATTTGTCAGGATTCTTGTCTTTGGCCATTGCGCGCACGCGCACGTGTGTGTGTGTATGTGTGTGTGTGTGTGTGTGTGTGTGTGTGTGTGTGTGTGTGTGTGTGTGTGTGTGTGTGTGCATGTGTGTGTGTGTATGTGTGCGTTGGTGTGTGTGTATGTGTGTGTGTGTGTGTGTGTGTTTGTGTTTGCGTGTGTGTGTGTGTGTATGTGTGCGTTGGTGTGTGTGTATGTGTGTATGTGTGTGTGTGTGTGTGTGTGTGTGTGTGTGTGTGTGTGTGTGTGTGTGTGTGTGTGTGTGTGTAGCCATGATAATAGAGTAGTAATAATCTATTTGTACCGTAATAACTGCAAGCATAGAAAAAATTGTCAGAATTAGTTTTCTGCTTTGTGGACTGCTGCATCCAGTGCTACTGCACTAAATGCACCATCATATTGTGGTTATGTTATGGAGTAGTCTATGTTCAGTGTAACCTGCCTAATCCAGCACCTCCATAATCCAGCATTTGCCTAAACCGGCCATGATTCTCTGGCACCAACCATTAATGTCACCATACCAACTGACCTCTATAATCCAGCAACCTGCTAATCCAGCACTGTTTTTCATTCCCCAATGGGTGCCGGATTATATAGATTCCTCTGTAAGTATGTTTGAGAATATATGTTACAGTATCTCATTACATTACACCACACATGTCATTTGTTCAGACTAATGTAAGCCTAAGTGAGCGTGTCAAGTTCTTATCTTCCTTATCACCTTCAACTGATTATCTGTAATAGAGCTCCAAAGTTGAAAGGTTTCTGTGATTTAAGCTGGGTGCGATTACACCATGACATTTGTTGCTAAACAGATGACTCCTTTACTATTTTCAAGTGGGAGGTTTGTTCCTGCTTAAGAAAGGACTGATTTCATGTGTATCATCATTTATGAGTAATCACCTATATACAACCTCAAGTCTTCATAGTATGTATCATATGCAAATGACCCATTTTCTGTTACGTGTTAATCAATGAGGCGTCTCACTACCGTATTCTCTCTAAAATTTTGTCATTCTAATTTTCAGGTCTAAATCTTCGGTTTATTTGTATTCTAAACCTGTCGAATTTGTGCCATTCTAATTTCCGTCATGTGAGTCAATTTTTCGTCAGGTACCGGAAGTGATCTAATATTTCATTATCTCCCCGCAGTAGATCGACGAATTCGCTCACAGCAATCTCGTACAACGAGTGTATTTTATTCTTGTAGACAAAGAGTCTCACCAACATGAACAATTGCAATATTTTCTTTGTCTTTAAAGAAGGAAATACACAGCACATGTGCTTATTTCAGCTTTCTTTGCGGATTTTTGTTTGTCCAAGTACACAAAATGGCATACCTGCCATCACTAAAAGCTGGAATTATAGGATTTAAGAATAGCTTTCTAAAGTTTTGTCAGATTTTCGTCTAAAAATTCCATATATTCGTCAGGATAAACAATTTAGGGAAATCCTATTCTATTCTAATAGAAAGACAAAATTTTTGCTGCATTAGGTGTGACGAATTTTTAGAGAGAGTACAGTATGTATATAGCATGTCTTTTCCAGGCACACTGTCCTGTAGTCTATAGGATGTGCAGCACTGTAGTATGGCAGTACTAGCGCGGTAGCGTCCACGTGCTGTACATTCACGTATGTGTGTATCTGTATATAGACAGTAACAACTGCTATGCAAGAACATGTGCATCTGTAGACGTACAATTGGAGGTTTGAATATCAGTTGCTCACTTGTGTTTGTGTACATGTGCCTTAGACAGATTTGAGTACTGTATCTTAGGAAATTTCATTGCTCTAAAATTCTCAAATCGCTTCATTTCGGGGGAGTCTGAAATATTGGTGATTTAAAATTTTGCAGTGATCACCGTCTAGTGCAAGTAGCAAGGCATAATTATTTGCATTTCTAAAAAATCGCAATTCAGCCCGCACTCAAATTAGCAAATATTATTAGACGTACAAATTTCCCAATTCATTTATCTTGGCACAGGCGGTGCCAAACGCCCACAATTTTCATATTCTTTTCATTCAGCGTTTGCATACTTTCTCCAAATCAATTCTCTCCTAAATCTGTCCTTATGCTAAACACAGGGTGTTGGCGTGTGTAAATTTCCTTTTTGGCTGTATCCTAATGGGATAATAATTAGTTGTCAGGGCAACAAGGAAGCAGAGTAGGTGCTGTATGGTCGCCAGATGTGTTATCTATCCCCATGGCTACGTTTGCTGTAAGGATGCCTTACCGTATGCATGAGTGAATGATGACCAACTAAAATTCTATGTATGGTGTAGTGACGCCTTATGTGTGAAAGCTGACTGAGTAACTTATTTTAGTTGTCATGGGTTCCTTTATGTCACGAAAAACGTCATACCTTTGCCATAGCTACGTTTTGTTGTCAGGTTAGGTACACGGGTATTAGCTCAGCAAAGAGGATGTCATGGAAGTGTGTGTGTTTGACAACTCTGTTACCATGGCACCAGAGTTTGTATTAGCTGAGTAGCAACCCTTTATGCGCATAACCCTATAAGATCATTGCTTGAAATCAGCCTTAGAAGGTGGTTTTGTGCAGGGTATCCACCCTTGGCGGTATAATTGCTGTCCCATGAGACCTAATTTTGTGGTCTTACAGGAATGTGTCTCCAAAGGACCTATTATTGGCCACAGTGATCAAAGCTATGGGAGCATGCTATACTGATATTAACACTACTTGATGTAATGCTGTCTTAATTTGCAATATTGATTAGCGTATATTAGTCCCACCTTAGGTGGTAATTTGGTAAGTGCTATATTCCTGTGTAAATAAGAGATAACATAGTGTGATATGTTTACGTGATTTGTCCAGCTGTTGTTTATACCTGAGTGCAGAACTACTATCTACATGATATTGGTATGTTTGGATTGAGGAAGTGTTGTTGTCTTGTTGAAAATCTTCCTCTGTGTGTGCAGGTGTGTGTATGTGTGTGTGTGTGTGTGTGTGTGTGTGTGTGTGTGTGTGTGTGTGTGTGTGTGCGTGCATGCGTGCATACATGCGTGCATGCATGCGCGCGTATGTGTGTGGGTGTGAGTGTGGGTGTCTGTGTGTCTGTAGGTGTGTGTGTTCTGTATTGTGTAAACTTCCAGTAGCGTGTGTGTGTGTGTCTGTAGGTGTGTAGTTGTGTATGTGTGTGTGTTTGTGTATGTATGTGTGTGTAGGTGTGTATGTGTGTGCATTGTTTGTTCTGTAAACTTCCTATAGTGTGTGTGTGTGTGTGTGTGTGTGTGTGTGTGTGTGTGTGTGTGTGTGTGTGTGTGTGTGTGTGCATGTGTGTATGGGGGGTGGCCTTGGAATATACCATGTAGAGCCACTCACATGCATATTTTTATATTTTAATTACCCAAGTATAATGAGCTCACTGTGACTGTGAGGGTGCTACTACATGGTGCTACTACATGGTGCTACTACCTGGTGCTACTACATTGTGCTACTACATGGTGCTACTACACGGGTACTACTACATGGTGCTACTACATGGTGCTACTACATGGTGCTACTACATGGTGCTACTACATGGTGCTACTACAAGGGTGCTACTACATGGTGCTACTACAGGGTGCTACTACATGGTGCTACTACATGGTGCTACTACATGGTGCTACTACATAGTGCTACTACAAGGGTGCTACTACATGGTGCTACTACAAGGGTGCTACTACATGGTGCTACTACATAGTGCTACTACAAGGGTGCTACTACATGGTGCTACTACATGGTGCTACTACATGGTGCTACTACATGGTGCTACTAGGAGAGTGTTACTACAAGGGTGCTACTAGGAGAGTGCTACTACAAAGTTACTACTATGAGAAATGCTTCTGTGAGGGTGCTATATACTATGAGAGATCTACCATGAGGATGCTAATATGAGTGTTCTACAAGGGTGCCACAGTATTATGGTAGTGCTTTTACAAGGGTGCTACTATGAGAGTGCTACTATAAGAGGTGGTAGCAGGAGGGTGCCACTATAAATGGTGCTAGTATATAGGAGGGTGCTACTACTACTGTTCTTATGCAAGGACACTCCCATGAAGAGTGTAGCTACAAGGGTGCTATGGGTAAAATATTTTGGCTTTCCAGAATACTTTAGAAAGTTTTCCCTGATCAATTTGTTGCCATGTGGGTGTCTTCAGGAGCTTTATGATAGCTAGTCTTTGAGCACAGTATGCTCAACAGGTGTATTTCATGTAGACTGCAAATTCTGAACTTCGTTCACTTTCTGAGGAACTTTAGTTTGCGCATTTCTTAGCCCTAGGAATAGTTAACCCTTTTGTCTCATGCTCATCTGAATATGTCTTCAGAATGTCTGTATTTTGTCTGCATTTCGGGGAAGTGGGTAGGCCTGTTGACACCCTGCGACGTATTGCACTCTACCCTTCCCTGATTGCGCCTATCATAATGACAGCAATAACTCAGAATAGAGTTGGCTACTGCCACTTAGTGGCAGACAATTGTGGCATGTTTGTACAATTTTGCACCTCACAACTTGTTGAATGTGGCACATTCTGACCACACGCTATAGCTATGCTTTGTTCAAAGGGATTCGATCTGCTCCCAAAGCTGTATGAATGCAGCAAACACGGAAATTGAATTCCTCACAATGAAGTGTGTTTATGTGTTGCTTCTATGGATGACGATCCATCACCATGTCATCAAGTACAGTGGAACCCCTCTAATCCTGACCCCTGGATTGCAAACACCCCTCTATTTTGGACACGTGCCAATGGTACCAAATGATCGGCAATGCTTTGCCACAGTACATCTTCAATCCCTGAAATGAGGACACCTCAATAATTAGGACAGTCCTTTCTGGTCCCAAAGTGTCTGGAATAGAGGGTCCCACTGTAGTCAATTGATCTAAGACATGAATTGTGTGTTTGTAGCAGCTTCAAGTCCTAAAGTACATATGCACACCCACAAACGAACTGTTTTAATGTGACAATACAAAGATTATGATAGGAAATTAGAATGGGGTAAAACAGTCAGACAGACTGGTTTTAGGTGTTTGAATAAGGAGGCCTCCTACCACACAGTGACCTCTATTGGGACACTGCATCTATTTGATTAGGGTGTACTGGTGTGGTAGTGGGTGTAGAGAGGTACTAACCCTCAGGTGAGACCTTTAACTCCTGCCTACAGTGCAGAATGCTTGTCACCCGAAGTGTATTGTACTTCATATGTGTGCATAATGTGTTTGTGTGTGTGTGTGTGTGTGTGTGTGTATGTGTGTGTGTGTGTGTGTGTGTGTGTGTGTATGTGTGTGTGTGTGTGTATGTGTGTGTGTGTGTGTGTGTGTGTGTGTGTGTGTCACTCTGTGTGTGTGTGTGTGTGTGTGTGTGTGTGTGTGTGTGTGTGTCACTGTGTGTGTGTGTGTGTGTGTGTGTGTGTGTGTGTGTGTGTGTGTGTGTGTGTGTGTGTGCAGGGGCGTAGCTCCATTGTTTGCTGGTTGCCAGGAAACCCCCCTCATTAGAAATCCCTTTAATCTGAAGCCACCAGTATGCCAATCAATCATGCAATTAATCCCAACACTTTTCTCCAATTGTCACCTAGCATGCACCTGTACATGTGGTTCTACTGAGAGCACATATATAGCAAATGCTGTTCTAATACATTCATGCATGCTTTGTATTTTTAGTCGTTTCTAGCTTGTCTGACACACTAGTTTTCAAACTGCCAATGTGTCCGTGATACCACTATTTTTGTACACCATGTGCCCATGATCATAGCTTGTAGAAACCCCCTCATTTTTCTTCTGGCTACGCCCCTGTGTGTGTGTGTGTGTGTGTGTGTGTGTGTGTGTGTGTGTGTGTGTCACTGTGTGTGTGTGTGTGTGTATGTGTGTGTGTGTGTGTGTGTGTGTGTGTGTGTCACTGTGTGTGTGTGTGTGTGTGTGTGTATGTGTGTGTGTATGTATGTGTCACTGTGTGTGTGTGTGTGTGTGTGTGTGTGTGTGTGTGTGTGTGTGTGTATGTGTCACTGTGTGTGTGTGTGTGTGTGTGTCACTGTGTGTGTGCATTTGGAGTTCCCGACAACTGACGACAAATCAGTTTATCATATGAGCCACCCTCTCTCCAACCCCTTCCCTCCAAATGCAAAACAGTGTGTTTGTGTTCCAGCTACTACCAAGAAGAATCTCTAAACAGAACCTAAACGGAACCCTTGACAATTTGAAACCCCTTTCTAACTGGACAGGTTCAGTGTGATTGGTGCACATGTAGACCTCACTAGTTGGGAAATCTCACTAAACTGAACACTTCCATTGGGTCAAAGGTGTAATTATTCAAGAGATTTCACTGCACCTGCATGTACAGCATTGTATGGTAAATATTGTTTTTTACACACATGTACACACACACACACACACACACACACACACACACACACACACACACACACACACACACACACACACAATAGCTGAAACATGCACCATGTTTTGGTCCCTCTGTGTGCAGGTGTTGTGGAAACTGGTATCTTCTCAAAGATGGCTGTCCAGGCTTACTTCGGTGCTCCCGACGGAAGTGTTAAAGTATTGAAGCCGTAACTCTTTGCATTTTCACTCGCTGTGAACCAGGGGTTAGATTTCCGTGCATATCCTCAATCCACTTGTGGTGTACTCATAACTGCCAACATATGTTGTAATACAGTACAGTATAAATTCAACTTTATTGTATAGTTCATGTGTTAAAAGTCAATTACAATGGTATTATTATGTAATTGACGTCTCTAGAATTTTTTTAATAATAGAAAATAATAAGAATTGCCGACATGCTTTTAATTTAGTAAGTTTTCATTGTGTGCTTTCATTTATACACCTACCAAAAGCCGAGATCTTAACCACCATTGCAGTACCTCAAAGATGTCGTCCATTTAGTTTGCTTTGTGTCCAAACATTGGACATACATACGTACCTGTTTATATATAATTATAGATAATTATATAGTATATATCGATCAGATTCTATTATATAAAGTGAATTATCACTATAATTCACCACAGTATTTGTTTGAAAAAATTGCGCAGATTTGATGATCTAGTTCGGTGGATTATCCAATTAAATCAATGTGCTGTCTTTTCAATCAATATTCATGCATAAAATTGCATGATGACACCTGCATGGCAGGAAATGGTTAATTTTGGCAAATATAGATTCGAATGGTGGTGGATTGCATGATGTTCACTGTTCACTGTATTCACTGTATGTATATACCTATAAGCAACTAACACGGTCAGAATAATACTATATATATGACATTGTTAAACAATTTATATTTTGTTCGCCTGACTGTGTATATTGAATGCAAGCCATGTGCATAATATATACTGGGCATATGTAGCATCAAAGGATCTGGCGAGTTTGTATGCTTCGGATCGATCAAACAGTAGCAGTGTGATCTGTATTGGTCTATGCTATGGCAGTGCTGGGAAAATACAGATCTTTGTGGTTTGTCTGTTAATTGACAAAAAGAAATTAGTCAATTATGTAATTGGCGCCTGTTTCAATGCAGTTGAATCACATGCAAGGGAGGTGCTAAACTCTCTGACATCAGTTTAGAAACCAAGCTGGTTATAACCCGCCTCCTTGTCATATGGCATTAATAATCACTCCGTCCTCATGTAAGCAGGCGTCGTGATTACTAATGCCATAAAACTCGGAGGCGGGGTATACATACATATATATATAGTGGCTGACAGGTGTTTTGCACCATATACTATAGCATTTTATAAGTCGTTCAGTTTTAGACTGCCTCTCATGCACCATGTTGCCTTATGTTTATAATTCCACTGCAGTGTCGATTATACCATCAACTGAACTGTTTGCTGCATGTGAGACATCAATATATCACACTTCAGATATCCAGTTTCCTATAGCTCACCTTCATATAGTGCACTTTATATTGGATCAAATCCGCAATAATCCTATCTATAGCTACTGTACACTATATTATATGTACTGGTCCCTCATGTTATATCTGCAATTTCAACAGGAAAGGATGTGTGCGGATAAACATGGTCTGACTGTGTACGTATTATGTTGGCAATGTTTATATTAAACACAATTGTAATCCGCTGTGCTATTATTGCAGTATATGGTATAATTACACGTGGGCACAATCGATAGCATTAGGATATGGCTCCCACCCCCCCCCCCCCATGCACTCTCAGTATTGTATGGTTAAGGGAGTATGTATAACATTAACAATAAAACAATTATTAATTTGAAAAACACAATAATTATATTCATTTAAATACCTACTGTAATTCATATCCTGCCTAAACCCAATGCTTAGTGTGCATGTGGAGGCAGATTATAAAAATAGCATTTCGTTTGTATTATAGTATAGTGATATATCTATATCTATCTATCTATCTATCTATCTATCTATCTATCTATCTATCTATCTATATATATATATATATATATATATATATATATATATATATATATATATATATATATATATTTTTTTTTTTTTTTTTTTTTTATAGTATAGTATAATTATTTAAATATATATAGTACACATGACAACAAGAACCTAGGACACAAGTCAAAACAAGCTAATATTACGCAAGTTAACAAGAACCTAATACACATACTGAGTTAAATTTCTGTACACAAACACTAATTTGTTGGCATAAGTAATGGAATGATTGATATATATACATATATATATACATATATATATACATATATATATATATATATATATATATATATATATATATGTATATAATATTATACATAGAAAGTTCTTAATCAATAATAATAATTGTATGATTATAATATGTATTATAATAGATTATATATTATATATTATACTGATGCATGCAGTGTTATATATGCATGTATATATCATATATACATGCATATATAACACTGCATGCATCAGTATAATATATAATATATAATCTATTATAATATATACATATTATGGTAAAGAATAGCCTCAAATGTACAGTGTAACTTCGCTAAACCGAACACCCTTGCATGGGACCAAACAGAAAACGGTTTAGAGAGGTTTCAGGATTGGAGTTGTTTTATTTACAGCAACTTAATTTAGAGAGCAGGGCATGCATGAAACATGTTTAGGAAGGGTTCCATGCAGACTACAGAGGGTTTGGTTTAGACAGCTTTCACTGTATATTTCACTGTCATATGAATGAAAGATACAATCATCAATTGCAAACGCGTGTGTGTGTGTGTGTGTGTATGTGTGTGTGTGTGTGTGTGTGTGTGTGTGTGTGTGTGTGTGTGTGTGTGTGTGTGTGCATGTGTGTGGTTATGTGTGTGTATACATGTGTGTGTGTGTGTGTGTGTGTGTGTGTGTGTGTGTGTGTGTGTGTGTGTGTGTGTGTGTGTGCATGTGTGTGTGTGTGTGTGTGTGTGTGTGTGTGTGTGTGTGTGTGTGTACATGTGTGTGTCTCTGTGTGTGTATGTGTGTGTGTGTATGTGTGTGTGTGTGTGTGTGTGTGTGTGTGTGTGTGTGTGTGTGTGTACATGTGTGTGGTTATGTGTGTGTATACATGTGTGTGTGTGTGTGTGTGTGTGTGTGTGTGTGTGTGTGTGTGTGTGTGTGTGTGTGTGCATGTGTGTGTGTTTGTGTGTGTGTGTGTGTGTGTGTGTGTGTGTGTGTGCGCACGCGCACGTGTGTGTACATGCACATGTCTGTGTGTGCACATGTACATTTGGTGGAAACATATGGCATTTATAATGCATGGACTAAAGCCGGAACTGGTGCATGGGAGCTGTTAACTTTCCTATATGTCGAGCAACATTGCAAGCTGTATGCCTCCATATTATTAATATACTGTATGTACTGTATCTATACATTTCGGATGTTGAGCTAGATTTTCAGCAAATATTATGCATGTGTATACACACACGCACACACAAGACACAAACATGCAAATATATTGACGTTGACACCATGCATTTGATAATATAGGTATCATCATTAATTTCTTGCATGCCATTTTTCTGTACGGGCAGGGTGCCGCATGCGTGCACATACAAGTACCATAATATGGAGCTGGCTGTGCCGGTATAATGTGATGTACATGGAATTAATCTCAAAATAAAGGACACTTTGGGACAGTCATTTTGTCTGTTGTAAGGAGGTTGTCCTTTATTGGGAAGTCCAAAATGTATTGGAACTATAGGGAGAAAATATTTTGGACCTCAAGCTGTGTCCTTTGTAGAGAGATTGTCCTTATTTCAGAGTGTCCACTATTGGAGATTCCACAGTATGTGGAAGTAATCCATTGTTTGCTTATACTTTATGTAATAATTATTATATATATCACAATTGGGGCATATAATTAATATATTTTCTATGAACTATGATGTAATGGAGATCTACTGGTTAGTTAAATCAAATTTCCTGAACTTTCATACAAAAAAAAGAGGTATAGCAGACTACCATAATGCCATTATATATATGTACATATACCATCTCCATGCAATTGCATGCTTGCAATATCTTATTCTGCAAATATACGAGAAGCTGCTGTAATACACAGTCAAACCTCCCTATAACAAACCCCCTCAGGGCCAGTGAAAAGGTTCACCATGTAGGGTGTTCACTATATCAGGGGTCATTTACCATAAGTATAGATAGGTGTACATTCTAAGGTCTGTGTTTGTTATATCAGTGAGATCATTGTGTCCAGGGTTCATTATAGTGAAGTTCAACTGTACCTGGTAACCAAGCCCTTACATGGGCTGCATGTAAATGATCCACTACCACCCCTGCATACATGGGTCATATTCTTTTCATCTTTGGACCTGTCACGAAAATCTGTTCCCCTCATAATCCTTCAAATTCCTTGTTGACACTTATCAATACTAAGTCCTAGCCCACGCCTAGCCCTAATGTCTTGACGATTACAGGTTAATTGTACTTAAGAAACACCCATGGGGGAACAATTTCGCATGACAGACCACCAAGTTTGCCGTGGCCAGAGGGGTGATAGTCCAGAATAGAGGGGGTCCATGCACTGTACATGCACATGTGTTGTGAGTGGGGGCCTGCAGAATATCAAGTAACTATTGGTCACAAGTACACATTTTTCAACGTGTCTGAGCTGATCTGTTTCAAAGATACACCTACTTCTCCTCTGCCTGTGATGCACACTACATGCATGGTGTAGGGACCATGACTGGGACATACAGTGGAACCACTCTATTCAAGACACCTTGTGACCAGAAAGCACGGTCCTGATTGTTGAGGTGTCCTCATTTCAGGGGTTGAAGACGGTCAATATCAAAGTATAGTGAAGAATTTAGTTCCATTGGCTTGTGTCCATAATAGAGGGGTGTCCTCAATTCAGGGTCTGGATTAGAGGAGTTCCACTGTATTTGTTTTAGTGCTGTACATAAGCCCCAATCGATCCCTCTTCCACCATATTGTTCTCACGTCAACTCTACATATGAAGTATGGTACATAATACATAGCAATAATTTACGCCATGTAGTTGTGTTCGCGTGTGCTTGGGTGGCTACTAGTGTTTGTGTATTGTGCTTGTAGGTATAATTGCCGTATGGGAACATATTAAATTTTATCTTAAACATATTTCTGTGATGTCCAATTGGGGCAATGTGAACTACTGCTTATTTGTATACATAACAGCAGAGTGAGCTCCTTTTTTAATACGCATATTATATTATTATATAAAGTATCATAGTTCTTATAATTCTTGTTAATATGATATTGTGTTTTTCCTATAAATATAGATATTCTAGTAACTGTGAAACCTCTGTAATCTGACACCTCTATAATTCGACATTCTCTGTAAACTGAGGCTCTTATGAGGTACAGTCACCATATTAAAGTACGCCAAGAGTCACTCCATAATCCGACAACCTCTGTAATTTAAACTTGTGTCATCTGACTTGTGTCATCTGACTTGTGTCAGATGACACAAGTTTGTTGCCTGGCCCACTGAGTGTCAGATTATAGATTCCACTGTATTACCGAGAACTTCATTGTGGCCACAGACAGAATAGACACACACAAACAAAAAGACAAAGAAGACTCAGTCTACTAGATATTGCTAATAATAGCACTGTCAAGCAACAGCAGCTAAAACTCAGTGAGACCCACATATAGCATCTGGACGTATGCATGTATGCCGCAGCATGCATCTTAAATTTTCCCTTTTCACCTAATATATTGTTGATTATACAAAATCTGCAACAAAAAAAAAACAATGATTGCACATGTACATATCTCAATATTTTACTGTCATTCGCCCCACATCTTGTGTTACATAATTATGCTGCTCTATTGTCAGCCATTTTCAGCCCGATCAGGTGGTACAGTGACGTCAGTGCATTCTTCCAATTCAATTTCAATTCCAAGCGAGCTACCTACGTATACCGGATTCTGCTGGCAACTAGCACGTATGTACGTTCTTAGCCTATTACGAACAATGCAGGAAAGTGGTTAGCGTACTTTTGACTCATTATCATGATTCCATTCACCAAAAAAGATTATAAAAAGCAGTCACCCACGAGGGGCCGATTAGTTGATCGTTAGAGATGGCGAAGTTTCAGTGCAAACTATTTCTTAGAGCTGTTCTCTTAGCTGAGTTTTGCAGCTACGTGTTAGTCACATCTGCACCCATTCATTTGAATCACACTGTTGACATAAAGACGGTCAAAATCGTGGTATCCCATTCAGATGATTTCGTAACACTGCGGACCAAGAGCCTGCAAGACGCTTTGGGACACGTTACAGAAGTGCTCGTCGCGAAGGAACCAATTGGAGGTCGTCTGTGCTACCGTTTGCAGGATCGGCAATGCAGAGCAGACCAGGTGACCAACTTGTCACGTAGCGATATTGAAGCTGGTAATGTTCTATATCACCCCGTTAGCGAGCACAATTTCGTTTGGGATGCCTTCATGCTTGTTCCTAAGTACACCAACAGGCAAATCTGGGTAGTTATGATCAGCAAATCTCCACCTGAAACGATTCTTACGTCCAATCTTTCAGAGAATATGCACATATCTGCAGACAACAAAGTTTTTAGCAACATGGATGACCTAGAGAATACCACCAGAATCATTGTTGTACAGCAACCACGAGTTGGTCAATTCACTCTCGGTAGCAGCTTTACAATGGCAGACGTCAGAGCCAAACAGCTGAAATTCGACCCTGTGGGTAAGCTTCCGTGCGGTGTAGCGAGTTTCCTGATTTTGCCGCCAAATGTCGCGCGATCGGAGCTCCGCAAGTTCTTTATTGCTTTCCGAAATACGACCATACAAAATAATCTACAAGGTCTCACAAACCTACGTAGAAAAGTTCACTGTTCGAAGTTCACTTTGTGCAAGCAGGATTTGCTGATCCCTGACTTTCCTTTCTGTGAAGAGACAGTTCAAATCAAGTTTTCAGCAGTTACTTCGGAAGTCGAACGTAGAACGTCACAAACCACACTTCCCTTAGCAGAACTGAATGCACAAGGTGGCTGCACAAGACTCAGCATTTCCCAAGATGTAGGGAAGAAGCTGTTCTTCTACACCTATATTCTCCCTGATGGTGAAACGTTTGGTGCAGTACTGCTGAATGTCACATTTGACCATGGACCACAAGAAGGACAAGAATGCATAAAATACATGGTGGATGCTGATACACACACACCTCCTATCATCATGCTTCCAGACATAGCCGAGGATGTAGTTGGATTCAGCCTGTCTGGTGTTATAGATGTGAAAGTCACACCAACAGTAGAACCTAGCAAACTTGTTGTAAACCTAGAGGCACCTCCAACATCAGATCTCTGGATTTGTCGGAGGTCTGGGTGTAAACACAGGGAGAGAAGAATGTCCATAAAATTTACTGAATTGAGCAATGTAAATATTGCTGTGTTTCTAAGCGCGACAACTCGAAGCAACAGCATCAAATTTTCTATTACAGTGACTGATTCAGTCACAACTTACGAAGGGGTACAGATAGGCAGAAAATTTGAACTCCCAGTCATCATTCCAATCCTCAATGTTACAAGTCCAAGAAGGTACATAAAACAAGGAGATGTCATGGAGATACATATAAGGTACGTTAAACTTTGTATACTTTCATCTTTCTGTACTGTTTCTGAATCAGTGCGCAATAGTATGCATATTAAGCTTAATGCTGACAAATTTAAAGTACAATTGCAGCAGCTGCAGTACTGTACTAACTAAAATTAAATTATTGTGTAACTGTTGCGTGCATGCACAGGGTATTAAATGTTTTTATCCAGTACACGACAATGACGTATTATTATTATGGTGTCACTGACAATTGAAGTTAATATATGGTACTTGCACAATATCACTATTTAATAGACTTCAGATGCACTGATTTCCCCCATGCATGTTATGGTTCACACTATTATAATTATAATAACTGTTTTATTTGTCAGGCACAGTAACTGTAGTTTCTGATTTGACTGGTAAGGATCGATATTATTATGACAATTTTTATTATCCACCACACTTGAAGGCTTCCAGTAAGCCGCTAGTCAATGTCATCACAATAATAATAATGATATGATAGTTATGTTTTCTATCTCATTTTGTGGTACGTGTCTTTACATCACTGGAAAGTAAATACTGACAATGTATAAAATTTCAATGGTGATATATGTAATATATATATATATATTATTATTATTATTATTATTATTATTTCCACAAGGGAGGTTGCCCCATCAGCCAAGGCTGTATTAACGGGGAACCATATATATATATATATATATATATATATATATATATATATATATATATATATATATATATATATATATATATATATATATATATATATATATATATATATATATATATATATATATATATATATATATATATATATATATAAATTCAAAACACCATAGCAGTATAAAGGAAACATGCATAAGATAGGGCTCTAATGCCCTTAGGCTATTATTCTAATATAATTCAGTTATACACTAAAAATACTAACATATGCATATATATATATATATATATATATATATATATATATATATATATATATATATATATATATATATATATATATATATATATATATATATATGTATGTATATATATATATATATATATATATATATATATTATATAATGTTTTAGTCTTTAAATATTTGCAAATTATTTATTTTTAATTGTTCAGTTGCTACTCATGTTTCTTATACTAATAGTATGAAGCATGTCATTGACAATTTTCTACTGACTCCATATACTGTACTATTTTCTGTGTTGAACTAACTTCTTTTCAGAATCTGTTACTTTTAATATTATAATTCTTATATAGTATTACTAGACTCCTCCATTTCCTTATTTCAGAGTAATAGGAGTAGAAAAACACAACGCCACTGTGAAAGTGACTACAAATGAGTGTGGAAAGCCCGAGACAAACATCACAATCATGGTTTTCTCTCCAGATGACAGTGAAGAGAAGATTCATCGTGTTTCCACTGATGACTGTAGTGGAGGAATCATCACAGTCAAAGCAACCCCAGTCAGTGGTGTTGTTGAACTACCTGACTCTGTGTTGTCTGTTAAAGGGGTCATCTTTAATGGGACGATGGTGAGTTTGAGTGAGTGAGATGTTTCAAATTCGAAAAGAACTGTCCCAGTGGTTTCCTCCTATAGTATATAGAGTCTAAGAAAATAGTATTGCATGTCATTGGTTCATTTCTCCATAATAACTAATGTGGCAGTACATGATATTATGCACAGAATGCAACCTCAGTCATTAACACAAACTCAGGGGACTGTGGAAAGTATCTCATGTAAACAATTTTATATGTTAGCATGCTTGGGCATGGAGATGGACTTGGTTTGTATTTCACATTCAACTTAAGCTTGTCGTAGTTTATACATTCTGATCAATCAAGTTGTGGCTAGTATGCTGTATATTACGTAGAAATTTGTCAATGATCAAAAGTGCTCACTTTCGGTTTCAGATTCTCTGTTTCCTTTCTTTGTGAAACCTTGGGTATGCACTCAGACATGCTGACCAACACCCACAATGCAAGTGCATGCAGCTGCAGGTACTTGGCAGCTCTCTCGCTGTGGGCATGAAGCCCCTGTGCCATCCTTAAGATTTCATTGACACTCTAAAATGCCCAGTGGTTGGCTTCAGTTGAAAGACTCACACGTTTAGATTCTCTAGAGTGACACGTGTGCCGCAGTGCATGAACCTGTCTAGGTTGTTGTGGTTGTGCACCTGCATGTTGTCTCATCATGAAGTCATCCAATTCTTTCACATCGGATTGATATGCCCATTGAACGTTGCAATCTATTCTGGCCATGGGTAATGCTATCAGGAATTTAACAAGTGTACTTGGTTTGGTACAGGAATGTTTCTATTAATGGGCTACTTCCACTTTTGAAGTCCTCAATTGTTTTGCAAGTAAATAGGTGCCCTAATTCAGTACATGTGTCATACTGATAGCACCAGGAAGATAACAGACCAGCATTACCACATGCACCTAGTATGCTGCCTGTATAGACAAGGATAATTTTAGAATCTTCATCAATTGAGTGCATTACATCGAGACTACACACACACACACACACACACACACACACACACACACACACACACACACACACACACACACGCACAAACACACACACGCATACACACACACACGTACACGTACACACACACACACACACACACACACACACACACACACACACGTACACACACACACACACGTACACACACACACACAAACACACACGCATACACACACACATGTACAGTACACACACACACACACACACACACACACACACACACACACACACACATGTACACACACACATGCACGCATACACACACACACACACACACACACATATACACACACACACATACACACTTATGCACATACACACACACACACACACACACACACACACACACACACACACACACACACACACACACACATACACACACACACACACATGCGCACACACACACACACACACACACACACACACACACACACACACACACACACACACACACACACAAGTGCATGGCCATAGGAGCACCATTTTGATTGGTCCAGTCAGTTTGAGCCAATCACCACATATTGCATTCGGAACGGAATGCTTCAGTTTAAACTATTATTATATATGCAATTGCATAATATCACTATTGAACTTGCACTGAAACCAATAACTAAAGCATTTATTATTTCCAACAAAACAGCTCAAATCAATACTTAAATATACTAATATTTGGTAAATGCTGTCTTATTCTTCCCAAAGGTCCTCTTTGGGAATGGACATTTATGTGGTTGATATGGAGAGTCAGGTAGCTGGTTATCCAACTATTCAGCAAAGATTTTCCAGTACTGTCGCATGAAAGAATAGCACTTTGCAAACGAAGTACTGACGCACGTGACTACAAAAATGGCGTCGAAGTGAACACATTTCTCACGTGATTGGTGGAATCATCTATTACATGATTGTGGATAAGCAGACTGATTAGAAATCTCCTAATTCTGGTATATAAAGGTAAACTAAATTTAAGCTATAATGAAAGATCATCGTATAACTGCTTGGGCTATGTGTATTCTAAGTCTGCTAAAAAGTTTGTCTCTCTGTTAAAAGTAAAATACTGAGTTTGGCTGAAATGTTGGTCCAGTGAAAACCGAACCAACCGGACCTACTCCTACGGCCATGACGTGCACGTACACTGGTTTATCAGAAAATGTGATTGATCCAACAATGTGCTGTGAATTGCCACCACTACACACTGTGTACTATCTGCCCCGCATTTCTATGAGGGATGCGGTTGGATGAACGAGGGCCCACGGTGTATGTGTTCCTGTTGCCACGCATACATCTTACATGCTGAAACAGTAACTATTCATGTCACACAAGGTTCCATGTATACCAGGTCTTGTCCCTGGCTTGTATGCTTTCTCATATACATTAACACCCAGCCCTCCAGTATACAACATCACCTCCTCATAATGCTCTCCTTGATGTATATTAACACCATAATAATATATTATTATGGTCTCCAGAATGTCCTGTACACCTTGCAAAATTACACTATCATGTGATCCTCACATGTTTCTCTGGTGAAAGGGGCATCTAATGTGCAAGTGGTATATAAAAAATAATATTGAAGCTAAGCTCTGAGACTCTTGTATATGGTGTGCTACTGTAGAATATAGAACCCCTCTTATCTGAACCACTGAATTACGGACACCCCTTTAATCCGGACTACATATTACACCGAAAAAAGGTCAATAATCAGGACATCCTGTCTGGTCACCAGGTGCCAGGAATGGTGGAGTTCCACTGTATTAATTTGTTTAGAAATTTAGCGGATTATCTTCAGAGTCAATGTACAGCCATTGTACCTATAATTCACTCACCAAATTGATGGTGGATAAAAAGGGTGTGGTGGTGTAGGCGTAATTAATGAGAATTCACCGACAACCTTACTGCATGAGAATCTGATGTATGTTTTCAGGGAATTCATGCAAGCAAGTGGTCGGATCTAAAGGCGTGTCCACACTAATCCGGATCGAATCCGGATTGCCTCTAATCCGGATTGGGTGCTGATCCGGATCGAATCCTAATCGCGTCCACACTTGAAATTCGCCAAGTGAGCATTATCACGTGTTATGTTTAGTCTTCAAGATGGCGGCTTTGTAGCGTTTTGCTATTGTGACCAATTTTGTGCTGTTTATGAACTTTTGTTTATCTACGACTCTTCAAGAAGGCTTGTTGCTAAATATTTGAGGGTTTAAGGACACGTAGGGCGTCACAAAGTGCAACGGCGAACGCTACACACACTGGTATTTTTGCACGTCACCATTCTACTTTGTTTCGTCAATCTAAGCCTCTCTGTAATCTTGTCGAAGAGTGGTCAATTCTTCACCGTGCCTTGAAAATTTTCTAGTACGCTTGTACCCTCCTGTACTTCAATGCGAGCAGCCGTTATTATTATTATTATTATTATTATTACTTTGCTTTACAGCCATGTAAAGAAGTACGTAATGGGATACCAGTGAAGTAAAGTTGAGAGGAGTGGCTGAAGGACTACCATCAACATGTGATGGAGCCTTTACAACAGCGAGATCGTAAAAACATACATAAACAGGGCATGCATGAGTATACAAAAGAATTAAAGATTCAAATTAGTAGTTGATGTATAATGACATTGGATAAAAGTATGAAATTAAGTGTGTATGTTGTTGAGGCCCATTTAATTACAGAAAAGTAAGAGTGAGCTACTTTAAATGAGTAATTGGTAGGTGGTAAAATTATAGAAAATTATAAGTAGGGATCTGATGACAGAGTGAGCATGGACAAACAAAGTGGAATGTGCACGAGTTGTTCGGATCAAATGATCTTTCAAATTTGCGATACATGACTCTGGTTAGATATTTTTTTATTGAGTTGAATGGTAGATTTAGGTTGATGTGCGGCATAGCATTCCATAGTCTGACAACACGATGGAAGAAAAAATGACGAGCACTTGTTGTACGTGCATATCTGATGACAAGTTTGTTGTTGCTGCTACTTCTGGTGGAGGATGTTGTAAAGGCAATGTGATCAAATATATTTATGTTGTCTGGGGGGTTTTGAAAGCATTTGATAAGGTACAAAATATCCTGTAAGTCATACCAGTACATGAGAGGGAGTAAATCAATTTGTTGAAGGCGTGTCTTGTAATCAGAGGTGTAGTCATTTGTAATAATCTTGGTGCATCGTCTTTGTACATTCTCGAGCATCATGCAGTGTTTAACTAAATGTGGTCGCCAAAGCTGTGAACAGTATGTTAGTTTGGATCTTATAAGTGATAGATAAAGCTGTCTTTTGGTGTGTACTGTTGCTTGATGTAAATTCATAGTGCGACGAATTAGATGGAGAGTCTTATATGCCTTAGCACAGATGGTTTTGTAGTGATTTTCGAATGTAAATGATATACGAGTACTGTGAACGAAAAAGTATCAAACACAATGTGTTTGGTGTGTACTGTTGCTTGATGTAAATTCATAGTGCGACGAATTAGATGGAGAGTCTTATATGCCTTAGCACAGATGGTTTTGTAGTGATTTTCGAATGTAAATGTTATACGAGTACTGTGAACGAAAAAGTATCAAACACAATCTAAACGCAAAAGCACCACTAGGTATCAACTGTAGTGGACCGACTGCGAGAATATTGGAGCCAGCAGAGCTATCCAACGACACTTTCGACTTTTACACGCCATTTTACTGTCTCTGGAGTCACGTGATCAATCGACCCTCAATCCGGATTGAGGGCGAATCCGGATCGAATCCACCTCCCGAGGTGGATTGGCCAATCCGGATTCGATCTGGATCGGCTTCGCAAGAAATTGTAGTGTGAACACGATTCGATCCGGATTCAGCTCTAGTGTGGACACGGCTTAAGACTTATGAATGGTAAAATATCTCCCCTCAAAACTGACACGTGCGATCATTATACAGTTGGACCTCTCTATATTGAACCCTGGATACAATGAACTTACTGATATACCAAACATAGACCTTATGTGCACCTATTTACTCTATTATAAATATACCCACATGTAGCGAACACAAGCACCCTACTTATTATGGTGAACCTTTCAGTGGTCATAAGGGGGTTCGTTATAGAGAGGTTTGATATTGGTGAATGGTGGTGATATGGTGAACCTTTCAGTGGTTCATATGGTGAACCTTTCAGTGGTTCATATGGTGAACCTTTCAGTGGTTCATATATGGTGAACCTTTCAGTGGTCATAAGGGGGTTCGTTGTAGAGGTTTGATATTATTGTGTATGACCATGAAGTATTCTTTTGTAGCAATGGCATGCT
>CAUJGJ010000277.1:2450900-2478400 GCA_963170055.1 Halisarca cf. caerulea | reverse complement strand
CCAGAGACTTGATTTAATTATATCCAACCATCAATTCGATCAGCAATACTGACTATATCTTTACGTACACAAATCTGCCTCACTTATCCAGTAACCTGTGTTATCCAACATGTATTTTGGCTACAAACTGTGTCAGATATAACCCATACATGATCTGCATGCATATGTAAATAATGGTATGCTTGCATATAGCCACCTATACAGTACATACACTGCATTATGTATTCCTACATACTTGGAATTTTGTATAGTTAACTACCCATTATATGTGCAATATTGTTACACTATATAATATGACAACACAATAGATATACTTCCCTCAAACAACATTCTGAACATATGAAAGTGAAAAATACAGACTGAGTGTATTGTATATAGGATCTATAACTAATGCGCTGACCAAGAAGTATGTAGTTTACGTATGTACAATTAAAAATCATAACCAAGCATTGTTCAACTGTATCTTGTCTGCAGACTTTTTACCTGAAATACGTTCTCTCCTGTGCTCCTTGGGGTGATTTGTGGTCTTCATCTTTCCCTTTGTAACCTTCTGTTCGCCGTGCTGTTTCTGCAGATGCTGGCGAAAAACCTGCTGTTGCTTCACATACATTTCATATGTGTCCGGGTCTAGAATGTTCCACGGATTTACAGAGATCCCCTTGGGTTCATGACTAAAATGTACCACAGGTTGGTAACTAAATGCTGTCTGGCAGTACTCCATCTCAACTCGCCGAGGTCCTCTTGTAAAGCCAGCACTCTCACCACTAAATGTTGTTGTACTGCCTGAAGGTCTTGTGTCATCTGTTTTAGCGATTTCGTCACGTTTTATTCTGGTGGATCCAGCGTTATGAGAGGAAGTGGCTGCAATCATTCTGCTCACCAATGTCTCCCCATACAGATCGTACAGTTTCTCGTGTATCTCGGCTGTAGTAGTCTTGGGATGCAGTTTAGCTGTGTTAGTGTCCATATCTGTACCACTGGTCTCTTCCTGCAGTGTGGACACCTACATACATACGAGATATTTGATAAATGCACAGAATATATAAACCCTAACTACGTCAAGGCGTAAGGGATTGGGGTTGGTTAAAGTTTAGTATTGATAAACGCCCACCCGGACGAAAGAATAATTGGACGATAAGGTTAGCTCATTGCATCACTTTGGATACTGTCTTACTGTATGTATATGTGTACACGACCATACAAATAGGCATTCAGAAAACATAACAGAGCGGAGAGTAATGTCTGAACAGTGTAGAGAAGTTTGACTGTACTGATATATCTGTACTTCTGATACAGTCACACCTCTTTACTCCAATACCATTGGTTCCACTACAACGTGCTGCTATAACCAGTGCTGGACATTTCGTACAGAGACCAGTGAAACTGTTCCCAACATGCGTGTTGTTGTTGAGAGGGTGATGTTGTGTATCAAGTGACTTCGTAAAGAGGTTTTATGGAAACTGTACAATTAAATTTCATATGACCATCTAAAACTCAGCAATAGCCGTGAGACTGATGTATAGTAAGAAACATGAATTAAAGGATAATAAAAATTAATTAATCCTTCTAAATCTTTTTTTTCCTTTATAAAGATAATGTTCTCTTTGTGAAGTTCAAGATGTATTGGAACTATAGAACGAAAATATTTCAGGACCTCAAGCTATGTCCTTTGTGGGGAGGCTGTCCTTATTTTGGGTCAGAGAGTTCAATGTATTCAGATTAGACTGTGAATGTTGCAATTATGTACACACACATGACCACACATGCGTCAGTACACACAGACATGCACACAATCAGTAAACTACCGTCTGCATAGGTACGCTAGGTACATACACAAAAATGCACAAGAAGATTCATTGTTACTATTAACCAAAAAACACACAATTGTGGCTGCAAGGAATGCGGTTACTCCGACTACACTCTCCATGTCTAACCATCTCACACTAATAACCAAGATGGGAAAGAATATCTATGTTGCATGTTTACGATCTGTTTACACAATAGGAGACTAATGGACTCATCATTGTGTACAGTGTACCAGCAAACATTCACACCACACACACACACACACACACACACACACACACACACACACACACACACACACACACACATACCTGCATATTGGATGCAGGCCTCTCTCGCTCCCATCACACACACGTGTACACAAGCACAAAAACATATGTGCATGCACATGCACACACACATGCACACACACACGCACACACAAACGCACGCGCGCGCGCACACACACACACACACACACACACAAACACAAACACTATCACACAAACACAAATACAGGCACACATGTGCACACACACACATACAAACACAGGTACTGTACATGACACACACAGAAAAACAAACACAGGCACACAAAGTAAAAGACAGAGAAGCAGAAACACAAATACACTGTACATATAATACACAACCAAAGAGTAAAGTAAACATACAAACAAAAACAAAACAAACAAATTGTGAATGCAATACAAGACACAACACCTTTAAATCATTATAATATAAGTGCAATACTGTACATACAGGTTAATGGTTCACTTTAACTCGGCAACAGCTGTGCCATAATGTACGGACAGGTGGTGCGAGACATAACTTGCTCCACCTGTCCTCACTGCAACATGTCTAAAAACAACATTCCATAGTCTGGCAATAGCAACATCCGGGAATTTCACATCTATGCAATATCATACTCTAAGAATACACAAGTGGGCATGCAGCTGCAATAGGAATACGTTTACACAAGACGACATGTACTTGTTATAGACCACCTTGTAAAACAGGAAGCAGACAAAGTATACAGACATGTATGCACCCAAACCTCCCACACCCACACCCACACCCACACACACACATAAACACACACACACACACACACATAAACACACACACACACAGATACACACGCACACACACACACACACACACACACACACACACATACACACACACACACACACACACACACACACACACCAAAATATTCATCATTATGTATCTACTCATCATGTCCGCCCCCTCTCCCACCCCCATACATTATAGGTATGCATACATTAACAACCAAACTATTATCGCATGCAAATGTCTTCAAGCACACCAGCCACAAATACGCAACTTATGCCTCCAAATCAGCAGCAAAACACATGTGATCGTCACAACAGCAGTCAACTGTTAGTTGAACATTGCTGTACATTCTGGACTATTAATTTCAGCGGTTGGACAGAGGTGCAAGGACAGTACTGCATGTAAAATTCCAAGTTCCAGGTGTGCAAAGTGCCCAAGGATGAGTGCATTTCTGTGCCACAAGCCCTGAGTGTCTCTCTCTCTCTCTCTCTCTCTCTCTCTCTCTCTCTCTCTCTCTCTCTCTCTCTGTGTGTGTGTGTGTGTGTGTGTGTGTGTTGTACATGTGTGTATGTGTACATATAAATGTCTATGTCCTGAACAGACACGATAGTCATTATGGACTATAAGCAGATGCTCCACGATTTGACAAATTAATAGTATTTGAACTTGCAAACTGTATTTTACAAGGAGATTAGAAACAAATGTTCCAAGAGTGCAACCATTGTGCTTTGGTCACTTCTCACAGTGACAAAGATTGGCTTCCCATAGGTTCAACCTGTGGAACACTATTCTTTAGGTAGTCCAGCCAGCTGGACCCACGTTTGTACATAAGTGCCAACGGCAGGGAACGTGCCTATGTATGAACATGGGTCCAGCTGGCTGGACTATTCTTCAGGATGCTTTCCAAAGAGCATCAGAGGGAGGTATACAGCCTGACCCTCAAGTTAAAGCTGTGTAGAAATCACAGTATAGTGGTGCAGATGTCAAAGTAACGAATGCGATATATACATAAGTTTACAGTGAAACCTCAGTTATCCAGCAACTCTATAATCCGACATTCTCTCTCCCAAATACCTTATGAGGTACAGTCACCATATTAAAGTATGGTAAAAGTCACTCCATAATCCAACAACCTCCTAATCTGACACTCTTTTCAAGCCCCATGGAGTGTCGCATTAGTGAGGTTTCACATTACATCGTATCCACCTCTTATGACCTAGTCTAAGCATATTCTGTGAGATACACACCGCAGAGATACTATGCAGACAAAATCTGACAACATCTGCGCTTAGACACACTGCTCACTGAGTGCTAGACTGCAAAGGTGTCACTGTAGACTAATACTGTATAAGTGAGCGGTCATGCAAGTAACGTATCCATGTAAGTACATGGGTGCATGCCTAGGAGCCGTCGGGTACAAAAGGGATCAAAGATTGCAAAATCCTGACAAGACATGCACAGCTACTGTATGTATTGTACAATACACTGGAATATATGTCAATACTGCCATCAAAGCAGGCACAAACATGTACTTTACGGTAAGTGTTTGCACGCAAAACTGTGAGAAACACACAAGGGAAGAAGGTGAAAGGGGAAGAGGGGAGAGGGGGAGAAGTGGAGAGGGACAGAAGGGGAGAGGTGGAGAGGGGGAGAGGGGGAGAGAGGAGAGAGGGGAGAGGGGGAGAGGGGGAGAAGTGGAGAGGTGGAGAGGTGGAGAGGTGGAGATGGGGAAGAGGGGAGAGGGGAAGACGGGGAGAGGGGAGTGAGGTTCTCTAAGCGGTCTAATCGGAAAGTGAGCTGGTTAGCCGATGAATACAATGAAACCTGTCATAAAGACCATTAGCATATAACGACCACCTGTCTATAGAGACCACAGTAGGCTGGCTCATTGTCCACTTCAATTGTAGTAAAGTACCTCTGTACAAGAACCACCTGTCTGCAACATCCACTATTACTCGGTCCCTTGAATGGTTGTTATAAGCCCTTTTTACACTGGAGAACTTTAAAGCAATTTAGTTAAACCGCTTTCGAAAGCGGTTTAACTAAACAGGTTTTACTGTATAATATGTACATACATTAAACTATGTAATAGTGATTGATACTGAGCCTGAACGGCTAAAGAGCAACAATGCATAATCCGATAGATACACTGCTTGAACAACACACACACACACACACACACACACACACACACACACACACACACACACACACATACACACACACACACACACGCACACACACACACACACACACACCGCACCTTATCTGCCTCTTTCTTGCCATCACCAATCAGTATCATTTGAGCAGCCACCTATGCACACACATATAAATACAGTAAGTCAATATAAATGCAGTGAAACCTGTATATAAAGACCACTTAAGAGTGCCATTTGCATGGTCTGTATAGACAGGTGGTCATCATGTAGAGGTGCAATAGTATTGCTTTAGTGGTTCCTGGACCAGCCTGCAGTGGTCTCTATAGACAGGTGGTCATCATGTAGAGGTGCAATAGTACTGCTTAAGTGGTTCCTGGACCAGCCTGCAGTGGTCTCTATAGACAGGTGATTCCTCTATAGGGGGTGGTTTTCTCTATACGCACATTACACTCACTCAGACATGCACAAGCCTCTACAAAGGCAGGGTACATACGTAAGCACACAAATGCTGCAAACTAAGGCATATCCAGAAGGGTTCGCAACACAATGAAAGCTAGTACGAGGAAACCTATTTTAAAGACCACTTTTACACAAAGATCACCTGTTTATAGTGACCACTGTAGGCTGCTCCATGGACCACTTCAGTGATCCTAATGTACCTCTGTATAAGGACCACCTGTCTATAGTGGCCGCTGTAGGCTGCTCTATGGGCCACCTCAGTGATACTAATGCACCTCTGTATAAGGACCACCTGTCTACTAAGACCAAAATCACTTGGTCCCTTGAGTGGTTGTTATAGACAGGTTTTACTGTATGGCATATTGCCTTGTTGCGGACCCCTCAGCACAGCCACACACTGACTTGATGCAGCAGCATAAACAGTAAGCACACAATAAGCCAAAAAATTACAGTCATGAGAGTTCAATTTTCTTCTCACATTTAGCAGTAATGTTGCTTGCGGTTTTAAGACATGCAATAGCTACTGTACATAGAGTGGTCTTTGTAGACAGGTGGTCCTTGTACTGAGGTGCTTTACTACAACTGAAGTGGACAGTGAGCCAGCCTACTGTGGTCTCTATAGACAGGTGGTCTTTGTATGCAAGTGGTCTTTGTGACAGGTTTCACTGTACTAATATAAACGTGACAACTGACTAGCACAGACCTGGACAATTACCTGGCTGTCATGCATGTAAAATTGATTAATGAAATGATACAGGTCTACGTATGTACATACGTGTGTACGTACTGTACATGACGTATGTACATACGTGCGTATTTACTGTACATGACGTATGTACATATGTGCATACGTACTGTACATGACGTATGTACATACGTGCGTACGTACTGTACATGTGCATTATGTCGATGAAGGGTGTACCAAAGAATACAGTCACTATAATTTAGTGTAGAGGGGCCACCTGTCTACAAGGGCCACCTGTCTACAAGGGCCACATGTCTACAAGGGCCACCTGTCTACAAGGGCCACCTGTCTACAAGGACCACCTGTCTACAAGGGCCACCTGTCTACAAGGACCACCTGTCTACAAGGACCACCTGTCTACGAGGGCCACCTGTCTACAAGGACCACCTGTCTACAAGGACCACCTGTCTACAAGGACCACCTGTCTACAAGGACCACCTGTCTGCAAGGACCACCTGTCTACAAAGACCACTGTACTGTAGGTTGGCCCATAGGCCACCTTAGTGATGCAATTACACCTCTTTACAAGGTCCAACTGTCTAAAAAGACCACTATTGCTTGACCCTTGAGTGGCCTTTGCAAACAGGGCTCATTGTGTACAACATATTGACATGCTCAAAGCAGCTAAGAAATTGTTAAGAGAGTCAAGTAAACTTGTGTGTGTGAACTTCGTGTGTGTGTGTGTGTGTGTGTGTGTGTGTGTGTGTGTGTGTGTGTGTGTGTGTGTGTGTGTGCACCTAACATCCCAATAACCTGAGGAAATGCACCCCTGTACAGAGTGCAGCATATCCTGCTTGTGAACATTCACAATGTTCTCAGGAAACTAACCAGGAGAACTTCATGTAATTTGGCAGCATTTGACCGCATATCATCTGAGGAGCTTTCCAAGATTGATTCTATTTGATCATGAAGCTTTGATAAATGTGGCCAAACAGACTCCATTACTACCTGCAGACAAAGTATATATTAATGACAATGCGTACGTGGCACTAATGTGTGTGTGCATATGCATGTGTGTGTGTGTGTGTGTGTGTGTGTGTGTGTGTGTGTGTGTGTGTGTGTGTGTGTGTGTGTGTGTGTGTGTGTGTGTGTGTGTGTGTGAATGTATGTGTGTGTGTGTGTGTGTGTGTGTGTGTGTGTGTGTGTGTGTGTGTGTGTTGGGTGTTGGTATGTGCAGCTGTGGAATCAACTTGCAGTCACTCCACAAGGATTCCCTTCTTGCTGGCATGCACGGTTCTGTGCACCGCCTCACCTGCTTCCCCATGTAACAGGCAATGGAGATAGCTCCAAAAGCTGACCCACAGTTGAGGGTGGACAGCCCTAGCTGGTCCTCAAGTTTACATTGCACCTCAGCTTGCAGTTTGGCAGAAGAAGTCACCATGTGCCTGTGAGTTGACGTGAACACAAGTACGGAACATGCAACATACGTAAATAGATAAGTACTTACTGTACGTACTGTAGAATAAGAACACATTATACACATATAAAGGATAGCATGGGGAGGTATACACAGAGAACATGCATAGACAAACAAACAGACAAACACACATACATACACGACTGCACTCTAGAATCCATTTATATAAAATTCACACACAAATACACACACACACACACACACACACACACACACACACACACAGAGAGAGAGAGAGAGAGAGAGAGAGAGAGAGAGAGAGAGAACACACACACACACAACACAACACACACAAAACACACACACACACACACACACGTACACACACACACACACACACACACACACACACACACACACACACACACACACACACACACAGTGACACACACACACACACACACCACACACATACAAGAAAGCCAAATTAGTAGTAATGTTCAAAAGACTAACTTGAGATATTCAGCCAAACAAAGTGCTCCTAGATCTCTCACCATCCAATCAGTGGTACGCTCTTGACTCTTGTAGCCTAGTGGCTCCAATGTTATCAACAACATACCCTCCACAACTCGAGGAACCTTTGTTTGAAGAGAATAGGGAGAATGTGTGTGTGTGTGTGTGTGTGTGTGTGTGTGTGTGTGTGTGTGTGTGTGTGTGCAGGTGTGTGTGCGTCTGTGTATGTGTGTGTGTGTGTGCGTGTGTGCTTGCGTGTGTGCATGCGAGTGTGTGTGTGGTTTTAAAAAGGAATGTTAGATTATTGATTTGTTGAACTAGTAAGATTCCCCCAGTAGCCACAACGTTAGGAGAACAAACCACACTGCTGACTCAGCAGACAGTCTCAGAGAAACACTCAGAAACACTCACATAAGGCTCAATGTAAAGGTTTGGATTCCCAGCTATAGCCAGCAGTGTGCGCATAGCCCTGTGGAGCTGCAGTGCACTGAGGTGGTAACGGCTGTCAACCTGTAGGGACCAGGGCAAACACAGCAAACACCATACAGTACATGTGACAGTAGGTACATATGCAATGACAAAAAGCATGTACTTACAGTATGTAGTACATACGTACGTACATACTGTATATACGTACAATGGAATCTCTATTAAAGGACACCTTTGAAATGAAACAACCTCCTTCAGCAGGACACCATTGCTCTGTCCCATTTGAAATCCCTCACATTGACATGTGTACGTACATTTAAATCCCCTGAAATAAGGACACCTCCATATACAGGACAGCTCACTGTGGTCCCAATGGTGTCCTTATTACAGAGGTTTCACTGTACAGGACAGCTTACTGTGGTCCCAGTGGTGCCCCTTATTATAGAGGTTTCACTGTACAGGACAGCTTGCTGTGGTCCCAGTGGTGCCCCTTACTATAGAGGTTTCACTGTACAGGACAGCTCACTGTGGTCCCAGTGGTGCCCCTTATTATAGAGGTTTCACTGTACAGGACAGCTTGCTGTGGTCCCAGTGGTGCCCCTTACTATAGAGGTTTCACTGTACAGGACAGCTTGCTGTGGTCCCAGTGGTGCCCCTTACTATAGAGGTTTCACTGTACAGGACAGCTCACTGTGGTCCCAGTGGTGCCCCTTATTATAGAGGTTTCACTGTACAGGACAGCTTGCTGTGGTCCCAGCAGTGCCCCTTACTATAGAGGTTTCACTGTACAGGACAGCTCACTGTGGTCCCAGTGGTGCCCCTTACTATAGAGGTTTCACTGTACAGGACAGCTTGCTGTGGTCCCAGTGGTGCCCCTTACAATAGAGGTTTCACTGTACAGGACAGCTTGCTGTGGTCCCAGCGGTGTCCTTATTATAGAGGTTTCACTGTACAGGACAGCTTGCTGTGGTCCCAGCGGTGTCCTTATTATAGAGGTTTCACTGTACAGGACAGCTTACTGTGGTCCCAGTGGTGCCCCTTACTATAGAGGTTTCACTGTACAGGACAGCTTGCTGTGGTCCCAGCAGTGCCCCTTACAATAGAGGTTTCACTGTACAGGACAGCTTGCTGTGGTCCCAGTGGTGTCCTTATTACAGAGGTTTCACTATACAGGACAGCTCACTGTGGTCCCAGTGGTGTCCTTATTACAGAGGTTTCACTGTAATCCACGTGATAGAGAAGAATATTGATAATCTTACAGTTTGCGAACAACAAGAGAGCAGAATGCCTACATACTCAAGTTGCAAGAAGGGCAGAGCAACAGACTATATATGGCCAACTTGTGAACATCCTTGCACAACAGTCTGCAATGATTATTGCCTCAGACCAACAAGCCAGAATATAAAAATGGCAGAATTATGGAGCAGTAGGTTATTGAGGCAAGTACAGTTGAACACACAGTGATATACATGCCTGTATGCTTAAGGACACACACACACGCGTGCACGCACACATACACACACACACACACACGTACACACACACACACACACACACACACACACACACACACACACAAACACACACACATACACAAGCACACACACACACACACAAACACACACACACACACAAACACACACACACACACAGACCAACAAGTGAAGCATGAGCACAAACAGTTTACGTATATACACAACTTACTTCAAAACAGTATGTACAGTAAACGTAATACGTTCAAAACACATACATATGTATATGTACTGTATAAATTGCATTGAATGCTCATTTTGTATATGTACACATAACAGTATTAAGTATATGTACACATATTATTATGATAACAATATTAAGTATATGAACACATAACAATATTAAGCACATAATGTATTATGTGTACAAATGCAGTGTCTGTGTGTACACTGAACTACACCGAACTCACTGAATTCAGCACAAACTGCACCAGTTCAGGCAGAATAGCTGTTATTGATCCATTACTCCTGATGTCAACAAATGCAGTCTGTGAGGGTACCAAAGACATACGGTATTATTACACATACTGTATGTACATACGTACAATACACAACACATACCGTATGTACATACGTACATATATAACACATACAGTACATACACACCATACTTAACATAATACAGTCAAACCTCGTTAGTGAGTACACCTGGGGACCCTCCAAGTTGCTACTCACTATCAGTAGTACTTGCTAACCATATAGATTAGTACTATGGGTTATAAGCTGGGGTATCATATCCTTGTACTTCCTAACCAGGTATTACTCATTAACAGTGTTCTTACTAACGAGGTTCTACTGTACATAATTATCATAGTACTAAACACGTCCATACAGTACTGAACACATACATACAGTACAATACCTCACACATGAATATGTATATATCAAACTGTACTTAACACTTGCACACATACTGGCTATTTAACACATACATGCAATACAAAACTCATTATAACGAATCCCAGGGGAAACGGAAAATTCTTCATTATATCAGAAATTCACCATAACCAGTTACACTTCCATAATAGACCATTCACCGGGTCAAATGGATTGATTCACTATATATGCAGAAGTTCACTGAAAGGGATTTCTTCATGCAGTGAAACCTCTCTGATTTGACACCTCTCTAAACCGACAACCTCTCAAACTGACACCAAATATTAGCACACACATGCACCTTGTCAATACAAAATCACCTCTATAATCCAACAACCTCCTAATCTAAGTTTATTTTCAAGTCCCAGTGGGTGTCGGATTAGAGTGGTTTCACTGTACACAGTACACATAACATACATACACTTGTATCCTGGTGTGGGGGTCAATTATGGGTGGATCAAAGGAAAAAGTGTGTTGACATTTGTGATGTAGCACAGGTCACTGATGTCAGCACACTTCCTAATTGATGTCAATTGATAGGGTAAGTGGCTGGGACTGATCAACTCTAGAAGAGACTGTACACACCAATAGTAAACAGGGACTGGTTGCCAGGATACAAATTAGTTATATCCTGTCCAGGTGTGCTGCAGCAGAAAAATGCAGTGCTGATGACCTCCAGCTTTGCCCTCTGTCAATCAGCACTGCAATTTTGCTGCAGCACACCTGGACAGGATATATAACTAATACATACAGCACTTAACACATACAGTACTGTACATACAGCACTTAACACATACAGTACTGTACATACGTACAGCACTTAACACATACAGTACTGTACATACAGCACTTAACACATACAGTACTGTACATACGTACAGCACTTAACACATACAGTACTGTACATATAGCACTTAACACATACAATACTGTACATACAGCACTTAACACATACAGTACTGTACAAACAGTTTTTCACACATACACACATATACACATGCAGTACCTCACATGTGTGCACGTGCACAAATACAATAATTCACACCTACAGCAAACCTGTCTATAGAGACCACGGTAGGCTGGCTCATTATTCACCTCAGTTGTACGATAAAAGGGCCACCTGTCTACAGCAACCACTCTTACTTGGTCCCTTGAATGGCTGTTATAGACAGGTTCCCCTGTATGCACATATGTACATACCTACACATTGTTTAACACTTGGCACGTCAGAGACACCTGGGAATCCTAATATCTAATTATATACATACATAGAGGCACAATGCAGAAGGGTCTTTCTGGTGTGTGATATTGAAAGCAACAGGAGGCTACAGGGACAGTTTGATAACAAGTGTGGACATTAGTCACCAAAAATCAATGTCAATCCACAGCACAGTGCATTGTCAACAGTCTCTAGTTCAGCCTGTGAAAGAATATTATCCTAAATGGGTTAGATGGCTTGTATGTACCAATTGAACCTGCAAGGGTGCCACAAATCAATGACAGTGAAATACGAGTTCATTGCTATCAATCAGTGGGTAGACAGTCACGGTCACCATCAATCAGTGGATAGTCATTCACTGTCTCCACTAATCAGTGGATAAACATTCACTGTCTCCATTAATCAGTGGACAGACAGTCTCCACTAATCAGTGGACAGACAGTCTCCACTAATCAGTGGACAGACAGTCTCCACTAATCAGTGGATAGACAGTCTCCACTAATCAGTGGATAGACATCCGTGAAGTCTGGATTTTATTTGTACAAGTGAAACCCTGGGTATGCTTCCCCCCACTGCCAATAACCCCTCTCCCTCCCCTCAAAACAACCTTACGTAACCCTTCTTTTATAAATGAACCCTGAGCCATGATGGTAAATCACTGCAGATGGTGCATCCATAATACTATGCAACTATACAGTACATACATATGAACACAGGATACTCTAAGTGCCAGTGTAGTGTGTCAACCTTTGGATGATTGGCAAATACTAGAATATACAGATAATCAATGATGGCTCCCTCTAAGAAACGTCACCACTGACAAACTCACCTACCCACCCACCCACCCACCCACACACACACACACACAGATACACACACACACACACACACACACACACACACACACATACACACACACATACACACACACACACACACACACGCACACACACACATATTCAATAGCATTATACCCTACTTCTGCAGAACAGCTCATGTGTGAAACCGCAATGAACTCAGGACTAACTAGCCATGGGATAAGTGGCTATACATGCATGTAACCCGACCCAATGTAAATGGGGTACAAAACTCCTGAATATGTGGAATGTGTCGAGTTTGTCGTGTTTGTCAATTTAAAAAAATCTGAATGGGTAGTGGTTTGGTACTAATCCAACTTGCTAAACTGGATTTATTGGTTTCTTTGCCCATTGTGTGTGTACTATGAGTATATGTGTTCCGTATATGTGTGTACATGTGTGTGTCTACGTGTGTGTCTATGTGTGTGTGTGTGTGTGTGTGTGTGTGTGTGTGTGTGTGTGTGTGTGTGTGTGTATGTGTGCGTGTGTGTGTGCGTGTGTGTGTGTGTGGTGTGTGTGTGTGTGTGTGTGTGTGTGTGTGTGTGTGTGTACGTGTGTATGCATGTGTATGCATGTGTGTGTGTGTGTGTGTGTGTGTGTGTGTGTGTGTGTGTGTGTGTGTGTGTGTGTGTGTGTGTGTATTTGTGTGCATGTGTGCACGTGTGCATGCGTGTGTGTGTGCGTGCATACTTGCAAGGACAGTCTAGAAGGTCAAACTGCTTCAGTACCCACTGTACTAGGAAGAGTAGGGCAGCACACATATTGGGTGATTGGGTGGCATACAGTGGGATCTGGTTTATCTGACAATATCTGTTCCCAGAAATGTGTCAAATAAACCAGATGTCGGATAAACCAGGTGTCGGATAAATCAGGTGTCGGATAAACCAGGTGTCGGATAAACCAGGTGTTGAATAAACCAGGTGTCGGATAAACCAGGTGTCAAATAAACCAGGTGTTGGATAAACCAGGTGTCGGATAAACCAGGTGTCGGATAAATCAGGTGTTGGATAAATCAGGTGTTGGATAAACCAGGTGTCGGATAAACCAGGTGTCGGATAAACCAGGTGTCGGATAAACCAGGTGTCGGATAAACAACGTGTCAGGTAAACCAGGTGTCGGATAAACCAGGTTTTGGATAAATCAGGTAGAATTGTGTACAGTTGATTCACAACAAAGTGTTGGATAAACGAGGTTTCGGGATAAACCAGTGTCATATACTGTAAATCAGATGTAACTTGAATATCATTTTCCTACAGCTGGGCACAGTGCAGTAGTGCTGTCAAAGCTTGGCAAGTGCAGCATAATGGAAGCTCTGCAATCCAACACCTCAAAAGTCAAACATGATCTCCAATCCAAGCTTATTCTGAGGTACAGTCACCACACCAAAATAATGAGGGCTCTACACTCAGGACACCATTGGAACCACAGTGAGCTGTCCTGTACAGTGAAGCCTCTATACTAGGGACACCATTGGGACCACAGTGAGCTGTCCTGTACAGTGAAGCCTCTATACTAGGGACACCATTGGAACCACAGTGAGCTGTCCTGTACAGTGAAGCCTCTATACTAAGGACACCATTGGGACCACAGTGAGCTGTCCTACATACGTATGGAGGTGTCCTTATTTTGGAGGGTTTACTGTAAGTATACACAAGTCAATGTGAGGGATTCCAAATGGAGCAGAGGAATGGTGTCCTACTTAGGGAGGTATCTGCATTTCGGATGTGCCCTAGGCCTTTAATAGAGGCTTCAATGAATATAACCAATATTCATCAGGTGGATTCTTGTTAAATCTACAACAATTTGATTGAAAAAATTGGCAGGTAAATGAGTTTGGCAGAATACCCCAAACTTTCCAAAATCAAACAATTCATGCACAAAATTGATGTTGGATAAAAGAGTTTAATTGGCAGATAAAGTGGTGGCAGACTAACGAGGATTCATTGTAATCAGCAACCTCTGTAATCTGAGAGCTTGTTTGCCCTCCACAGAGTGTCGGATTATAGAGGTTACACTGTACATACATGTACATATACATACGTTAGCATTAGTAGATGATTTTCCAGACAGACAACACGTACGGCCAGACACACCTATCCCACAAAACAACAACCAAAACTAACTCTTCTAATGTCTTCATTGTCTCCTTGGATAGCGTCCGTCAGAAGATGCAAGTACTTCTCCTCGGCCTGTAAACACAGTGGATAACATGGATTTTTGCTGCCAACCACATGCTTAATAGCATAAAACTCACATGTGGAAGTCACACACAGGAATGCATCCGGGCAAATGACAGGTAAAACAACACACGTGCACACAATACGAATGGACCGGCATTACAATTTGACCCTCAACTGGTGCATGTATATGTACGTACTGTATGCACTGTACAAGTACAGATACTAGTGGCCTGACTGACGCACACAGTGAAACTTGCTTAGTATGTACAGTAAAACCTGCCCATAACGACCACTCAAGGGACCAAGTGATGGTGGTCTCTGTAGACAGGTGGTCCTTATACAGAGGTGAAGTAGTATCACTGAAGTGGCCCATGGAGCAGCCCACAGTGGTCTCTGTAGACAGGTGGTCTTTCTATATAAGTGGTCTTTAAGACAGGTTTCACTGTACATCGAAGAGGACACAAAATCAGTGTTTCCTGTACAGAAACAATTCGCAACAGGGTGCCAGGAAGGTCCAGACGATTCATCGTGATCTGTATTATACTTGTGTTCTTTATGAAGGAAAAAATGTGTTAGCTTTCTTGATCCGCTCGTAGTGGCCCCACTGTTTGATATCACAGTCAAGTCATCGAGCAATTTCAACAGAGTTGAGTCTGCGGTGTTATTTTATATGGATACTATCAATATGCAAACTAAAACGAATAAAATTAAGGAGATGGGAAATACTAATCACACAGAGCAGGGCATACGTATGTACACCAATACTTATATATGCAGTGCAGTGAGCTCTCATTTATTCAACCACTTCTGCCCCTCATGAAAAATGTCGGATAAACCAGATGTCGGATAAACCAGATGTCAGATAAACCAGATGTCGGATAAACCAGATGTCAGATAAACCAGATGTTGGATAAACCAGATGTCGGATAAACCAGATGTCGGATAAACCAGATGTCGGATAAACCAGATGTTGGATAAATCAAGTAAGATAGAACACAGCTTAATGATTGGGAGTAGCAGTGGAGGGTTGGGTACATGATCGATGTGTTCAGATATACGTACGTACCAGTAATGGATAAGTGAGGTGCGCCTGTACATATGTATGTACATGTAGTTGTGATACAATGATAATACACACACCACACACAGTAGAACCTCTACAAAGAGGACACCATTAGAAATGCAGAAAACAGTCCTGTGTGTGGAGGTGTCCTTATTTCAGGAAGTGTGAATGTACACATGTCAATGTGAGGCATCTCAAATGAGGCAGACCAATGGCACCCTATTTATGGAGGTGGTCTTCTGAAAGGTGGCAACAAACAGAGGTTCCACTGTATGTGAGGTGTGTACACATATAGTCTGTGTGTGTTGAGATAAGTTGTTGTACGTATAAGGCAACAGACAAACATGAGTTCAACATAAGTACGTACATACGCACATGCATACATACAGGTATGTACATACATAGTACATACGTACATACGTATATACATTTTCCATTGGTTATTAGAGTGTAACACATATACCACTGAACGCCAATATCTTATGCAATCCTTGGGGTGTGTAGTTGGGAACAATGAGGAGAGGAGCGATGAGGATAGTGTGGCATTGATACTGGACAAGGCCTGCCAGCATTTTTCAGTCATGAAGGGTATCATGAAGATGTGGACCAGCTGATTTCAATGAATTATTCCCATTAAGTTATAGATTATTGATATTTGCTTACTTCTCAGATTTTTATTTATTCATTTTGACTCTATTAATGTACATTTGTGGGTGACGTGCTGTGTGTTTTGCTGATTTTGGATGCCTTATAGGGCATACGTATGTAAATAAATACATACGTACGTACGTACATACTGTACATACATATGTACAGACATATGTACATATACGTATATACATACGTACATACATACATACATACAGTACATACAGTACATACAGTACATACGTACATACATTCATAATACATACACACATATGTACATACAGTATGTACATACGTACTTCAATAGGATTTCTCTCATAGCTAACTGACACTGCTGACGGATCCAATAGTTCTCCTTCCAGACACAACCAGGAACCTGCAAAACCAGTGAATGGCAGAGACAGTCCCACAATTCCGGACAGTCCACACATACATAAGTACATAGACGTACATACATACATACATATTGTACATACATAAGTACATATTGTACATACATACATATTGTACATACGTACGTACATACATACGTACATATTGTACATACGTACGTACGTACATACATATTAATACATATATGTATATGTACCCGAACACATTGTAAGGTCTAGAAGGCACTGGTGATCTACTGCTTGTACATACATACGTACGTACATATATATTAATACGTACATATATACATATATGTACATGTACCCGAACACATTGTAAGGTCTAGAAAGCACTGGTGATCTACTGCTTGTACATACGTACGTACGTACGTATGTACGTATGTACGTATGTGTACGTGTGAAACTGTCCAGCTAACAAATTCAAATCAGGGATTGATTGAGGATCAATCTACAATACTTAAAAGTGACACGTACGTACGTACGTATGTATTCATATCACAAATATAATATAGCGGAAATTGCTTTATAACTAAAAGAAAGCACCAAATCTGTCTCAGCCATCAGAGGCATTTACTTACAATCAGGAATACTTCCATGACACAGGTAAACAAGTAATTTGAGTTAAAAACTCGTGGGGGCTGCTGCCCCACATGCTCGAATCACTTGCAGAGCATTGAAGTGTATGTGCACAGCTGAACATTATAGTTCAATTACAGTTTATTCTTTATTGTAGAATCTATAAATTATATTTAATTACAGAGGAACCTACCTAATCCAGCACCTCTATAATTTAAAGCCAGCGCTTGCCTATACTGGCCAAGATTCTCTGGCACTGACCATTAATTTTTAGGTACATACGCAGCATATATGTACATTCAGCATACACTGCAGACAAACACATACATCTAGCATACACTGCAGACAAACACATACATCTAGCATACACTGCAGACAAACACATACAACTAGCATATACAATTCTGCATATAAACACATACATATATGTACATACGTACCTCTAGCATACACTGTAGACAAACATATATGTAGATAGAAAGTCTAGGTACCACCATAGTCCACCATAGTGGTCCACCATAGTGTCTTTCAAACATATATGTACAACTACGTAGCAGACACTACAGACACACACAGCTACACAGCAGATAGTGCAGACAAACTGTCACATACACACAGGCCACACCTTGCAGTGTAGGCTTTTTCACTGAAGGAAGGTCAGAGGAGACATTCTCCAAAGACACTTGTTTGTCCTGCAGTGTATATCTGCTGCCTTCCTCGACCGCCGTCTGCTCAGACACAACAGAGCTTGATGACAATCCAACAACAGGCTGTGAAATACGAGAGAGACAAGCTAACATTGTACGATGTAAAGTGGGTGTTCATTAAGATGCACACCCTTAGGATCAGGATAATTATTCCTAATTCCAGAATATTCTGTTGCAGAATTAACACATTATAGTATACTGTATGAAGAATACTGTCAGGGTATTTGTTGGGGATGTGAAAATACCTTCCTTAAACTAATTTCTTCAAGTGACATATAGTAAAACCTGTCTACAAAGGCCACACAAGGGAGCAAGTGACTGTGGTCTCTGTAGACAGGTGGTCCTTATGTAGAGGTACAATGGTATCGCCCGAGAGTTTTACGGATCGACGTATAGTGGTCTCTATAGACAGGTGGTCCTTATGTAGAGGTGCAATGGTATTGCCTGAGAGTTTTACGGAGCAACGTATAGTGGTCTCTATAGACAGGTGGTCCTTCTATACAAATGGTTCACTGCAAGTGCGTACGTGACTAGGAGGGGATTGATGCATATCATCTACAGAAACTTAATATTAATAATAATGATAATATTTTTTTGTTTTTTTTGGTACTATTATTCTTAGAAATTACTTAATGATACAGAGATGAAAATAAAACATTGTGATAAAAATGATGACAAGAATCAAATCAATAATATCAAGAATGATGAGAAAAGACAATAATAATGAAATAATATATGATATGGACCTACTGAATAATAATACAAGTAAAAGCAAATATAATAATAAGAAAGATCACACATTAATTAGACCTCGGAATCGTATTTTTATTATCTACAGAAAAATAAAATTCTAAGTACAATGAATCTCTCTAACAACCCTATATATGGAGTACTACCATACTCCACAGTAGTGAACCCTGGATACAATGAACTCCCTGATACTGTACAACGAACATGGATCTTAGAATGTACACCTATGTACTCTATTGGAAGTGAGTCCTGATGTAGTGAACACCCTGATGTAGTCAACACCCTGATGTAGTAAACACCCTGATGTAGGGAACACCCTGATGTAGTAAACACCCTGATGTAGTGAACACCCTGATGTAGTAAACACCCTGATGTAGTGAACACCCTGATGTAGGGAGCACCCTGATGTAGTGAACACCCTGGTGTAGTGAACACCCTAATATATGTAGCAAACATCCAGATGTAGTGAACCTTTTCAGCGGTCCTTAGTCGGTTTGTTATAGAGAGGTTTGATTTTATCAATACTTACATACGTACGTATGTATATGGATGTCAGAACCAGGGCTGTTAGGAAGGTTGTAGTAGCAACACTTAGCTGCAATACCGAGGAATCCGGATAAGTCGAATCACTAGGAACGGCAAAATAAATTCCACTTATCAGAACTTCTACTTAACAGAGTTTGTTCATCTTAGTACTGAATGAGTAGGGACAAGCATATGTACATACTCGTTCAACTTATCCAGAAATTATAGTTAAGCTAGTTCAACATAAGTGGACTGCACTGTGTTATAAGTTGTGCATCACAACCTGAAGTAGGGAAAAGTGAGGTGCGCAATTCGGAACGGTTTAAATGAGAAAAATTAACTGAATATCCAAAAAGCAATGCTACCACACTTACATCAACGTCACTCCATTTCAGTGCTCGACTGATGTCATCAGCTGTTAATTTCTGCCTGTTGCTGTGCTTCATAAACTGTATGGCATTCTGCAAACAAAGGACACAGTTCTACATACGTAAATACATGCACTGTACAGTCAAACTCTGTTAGTAAGTACTCCTGGATAGTAAGTACGTACCTGGGTTAGTGAGTACTCCTGGATAATAAGTGCCTGGGTTATAGTAAGTACTCCTGGATACTAAGTACCTGGGTTAGTAAGTACTCCTGGATAGTAAGCACCTGGGTTAGTAAGTACTCCTGGATAGTAAGTACCTGGGTTAGTAAGTACCCGAGTTAGTAAGTACCTGAGTTAGTAAGTACTCCTGGATAGTAAGTACTCATTGCTCTGTCCCTATCACATGCAATACCATTGAAAGCACCTTGGACAGTAAGTACCTTTGATAGTGAGTACCTATTTTGCCTTCCCTTGAGGGTACTTACTATCTACTATGCTTACCCAATATAGTTTTGCATTCAGAAATTCTGCAAAGAAAGGTACGTGTATGTGTGTGTTGACATTTAGGAATGGTGAACTGGGAGGGGGAGGGGAAGGGGGATGACAAGCTACAGTAGAACCTCGTTATTAAGAACACTGATAATAAGTAATACCTGGTTAGAAAGTACAAGGATATGATACCCCAGCTTATAACCCATAGTACTAATCTATATGGTTAGCAAGTACTACTGATAGTGAGTAGCAATTTGGAGGGTCCCCAGGTGTGCTCACTATCGAGGTTTGACTGTACGTAATTCTTTCAATATAAGTTGTTCAAAAAGGATAAGGAGCTTTAGGTAAGAAGGATGGAACAAAGGGGGTTGTGTGCCTAAAATGCAGACTGAAGTGAAAATATTCAAAAATTTACACTCTTGAACCAACTACATCCATCTGTCAACTGTCCTGGACCCAAAAGTTTTCACCTTTGTTCCAACCAATGCAATTCGAAAACCATACTTCAGTGCTATGAAATCTAACATTACAATTCCTAGCCAAAAAGCATGATGCACACACACACACACACACACACACACACACACACACACACACACACACACACATACACACACACACACACACACACACACACACACACACACACACACACACACACACTGAATGATGCAGTACAGGCAAACCAACTGCTAGGACAACAGGCCTTGGAAATTTAGCAACTATTAGATCACCTATTTCAAACGACAAATATGTACTTTTAGATTGGGATATCCAAAAAAAACTGCACAAAATTGCACACATATACAAACAGCAATTAGAACAGGCTACAAATTCACGTCTGTAACACACATGTGTTATTTCTTTCAGCCTGTAAGTGACGTCCTCTGACAGGGCCTTGGTCACGTCCACTGGTAATTCTCGTGTCTCTGTTTTCTGGGCGTGCTGCTTTAGACAATCTTCGGGAAAGCCACCAGTTAGTCTAGTGTCAGCCATTTTGTAGGTTGTAGGGGTTATCCCTGTTCTAATTGCTGCCCAACCATGGAGTTTTCTAATAATCTGGAGAAGAGAAAAGAGTTCAGTTGTAATTTATGTGGTCTTTCGATGCCCTACAGCAGCTTCGGAAGAACCTCAAAGTTTTCAAAGTCACTTGTGTGAGTCAAGGGTCCCACGACAAGTCATAGATACTCGACTGGGACTATCTATGGAGAAGCTAAAGGAATTTAACTGTTTTTCTAGCGTTGGTTATCGCGGAGAAGAAGCTTACTTCATCTACAGTTAATTTCCTTTTGTTTTGTAGGCTTCTTGAAGATTGTTATGTTGGAAGGGACCCGTTTTCGACTACTCCTAAACCCATTATCTTAGGCAGTCACTGTACTGTGTGTGACAAGATAGTGTGCGTATCAGCGGTGAGCACAGAATTTTAATTTTACGTGAAATCTACATGCCATCTACTGACGAATTGATATACAGAAATGCATGTGTAAGGTCCTGCCTGCTAATTGATACTCTTGTATAGTCCACACCACTCTTTCCGCTCCTTTTTTATATGATAGCTCCTTTTTTATATGATGACATCATCATATAAAAAAGTAACGGAACGAGTGGTTTGGGCTACACAAGACTGGCTGATGGATGCCTAATGTCAGCTAGAGGGCTAGCTCCTATTAATTAAAAGTAACTGCAACACAAACTACAATAATGTTATATATTAAGTAGGTGTGTATGCATTCATATATACTCCATGGCATACAGTAAAACTTTGCTAACACGAAACTCAGTGGACTGCCCAGAAAGTTCATCTCAAAAGTATCTCATATAAACAGAACTATGTGCTATGCTTAGACCTGCACTTGGATTGGGCTAGCACTTTATGCTGAAAGATATTTCACGTTAAGCAGTTTCATGTTAACAAGGTTCGACTGCATTGTATTTTATGTGTAGCCTTGAAATCAGATCCTCTTTTCGTGATGTGACGTCATGGTATAGGGTCTGGTTCTGAGACTGCTTAAGTTTATGTATATTTTGAATGTGTATACCTACGTAATATATATGAGCTGGATCAATTCTGTATTATTATTATAATATAGGTATATATACTATGTACTATTATGTTTTAACTCAATTTTATATATACCGAAATGTGTATGTATGTTTAAATTTGTATGTGCGAATATACGTACCAGTCCTGCATTTTTTCATACATGTATGTGTGTTTACTCCCATAGAGTTGTAGCATTTTTTACACGAAAAGATTTTGCATCAAGTGCTTCCAGAACAATATTGATGAATTCCCAGTGGAAATTCAAAAGGTAAAAAATATAAGGAAAACATATAATACATACATAATATGGACAGTGTGTTATACAAGCCTTTACTATGTGGTATTTCTGACTGAAGTACCTCTCAATTCTACCACCACTATAGTATTTAGTATATTGTGTGACATGCTTTGAGTTATTGTACCTGTATGTAAATTAATCTGTCCTACGTATCTTGTCCTGTCTTGATTCACACTATGGCAGGAGTACTCAAAGACGCTAAACTTGCCCGGAAAAGAAAGATAGGTGTTGCAAGCTTGTCTGTATGAAGAGGAATGAAACAGCTGCAGGAGGTTTACTTCCTTTAGTGTAAGAAGTGAACAAAGGGCTCCCCATTGCAGATGTGCGCGGACCTGTCGTTCACTCTCACAATGGCCTACTGGGGAAGGATAATATGCATGAACAAGAGGAAGTCTTGGAATGATGCTGTCACTTAATTATGCTCCATTAATCCATGCATAATGATCAATCATGTTTATTCCTAGTGATTGCACATATATAGCTATGCATGGATTTTGTTCTATTTCTTGCGTAGTAGTGGATGCATTGGTGTACTGTGTTGACCAGAGCATTTATTTTATTTTGAGGAATGACATAATTATTATTACTTTGCAATATTTGTAGATTAATTTTACGGTTTACAAGAATTGTGGTTGTTGTTGTTTGCAGTAATCCTGTCTGAATTTTTGCACACTTTACTTTTTCATGGATGGCTCCCAATCTGTGCAAAACACTAAAAATCCATCCCGCAAAATTTTCAGGGCTTATGGTAGCAATAGTAGTCTTGCATGTTAAAGTGTGTGCTATGGGGAATTCCCCTTACATTTTTCATAAATCAAGCACACACATATAATAAATCTGCACCTTCATGGCACCTGGTTCTGCAGAATGATTCATGTGTTGTGTATGCTCTATAATCCGGCAGTGCTACTTATACAGCACTGTACTGCTACCCGAGACTACTTCGAAGGCTACTTACAGGTCCATATGAACAAATTAAAATATTGTAACAATGTTGAGGATTAGTATGATAGCTGCATGAATCTTTCTCTGATTCATTAAAAATGGAGAATCTGATCCTAATTTAAGGCTGAGTTTCATAAATTAAGCCAAACAGACAACTAACATGCATGAAATGCATGGTTTGTTCTTTGGTTACTATCAGGGCTGCATGTACATAGATAGCCGGCTCTTCATAGGCAAAAGGGGGCCTTAATTTTTTGTAAATTATAGCTCACACTGCCCATGCACGCTCATGAAGAAGGATTCTTCTGAACCTTAACTGTGACTGATATAAAAATTCTGTTGAAAGTGCTTGCTACCATGCATGATCAATTTCAGTTATTTTGGAATGCTCTGGGGGGGGGGGGGGGGGGGGGGGAGGGATTTGCCACTAAAGAGAAAATCAAGCCTGAGAGAGCCCCACAATGACGTGATGTACCCAGCTTGAGCCTACCTGTCATGTACATATACATCATGCTGTAAAGCTTTATTTGCACATTTCAGGAGAAGAAATACAGTGGTCCCCTGTTAATCGCATACCCTCGGGACTAGGCAAAAGTATTCCTTTATCCAGTACATGCAATACTGTTGTGCAAGCAGTGGGGACTGTATATAATATGCATATGTGAACAAATCTATGCATGTATGCATAGAGTGAAGTGAATGTAACATGTTTCAAATGGGACTTTTAGGTAGCAGGCACTGTTATCGAATTTCTCATTGCAGGGTAGCTGGGTTACTAACTGGGATAAACAGTTTAAATTTAGTTTGTACAGTTACTATTCTACTTATAAGCAGTATGATTTATATACTTGGTAAAATTAATATAAGTGTATTGAATTTTTTTTCCTATATATTATCCAGAATATTCCTTTGAGGAATATTCTGGATAATATATAGGAAAAACTATAATATATAGGATAATATATATATAGGAAAAAATAACTTAAGCAGTTAATTTACTACAGTGTACTACAGACTACTATTGCTACCATAAGCCCTGAAATTCTTGTGGGATGGATTTTTAGTGTTCTTCACAGATTGGAAGGCTCAGTCATCCATGAAAAAGTAAAGCCCACAAAAATTCAGACAGGATTACTGTGAACACCAACAACCACAATTATTCCTGTACACTGTAATTCTTGTAAAATTCGATAAAGGAATACTTTTGCCTAGTCCCAAGGGTATCCAATTAACAGGGAACCACTGTATATAACCCGTCTGTCCACTCCCTCTTCTAGGCTACAAGTGTAAAATTCATTTTTGTTAGGTACTTCCCCTCACACACGCTTTCATACCACCTTGCATGGAATTTGGGAAGGAGGAAGTACATGGTAAGGTAGTCCCATAAAGGGTAAGTCCAGAAGTTTAATTCACTGTGTGCACGTGTAACATGAACCTCATGAGATAGTGTGACACGGTGTTATGATCAAGTGATCTAAAGGTGTAATACTATATGGGTTATACTGCATAGCTGAGGGGTCAGGGTGCAGAGATCAATAAGTTTTAATTTAAAGGTGCTTTGTGAAGTCACTGACAGCTAGTTATAATAATAGTTGGACAGGTGTAGTTTATGGCACTGACAAGGAGGTTCCTATAGAATGGATTGTGATTGAATCAATTTCCCTGAACAGACTAACAACCGTGTGCTGATGCTTCAATGGCCAACTCTATTGAACCATTGTGTGTGTGTGTGTGTGTGTGTGTGTGTGTGTGTGTGTGTGTGTGTGTGTGTGTGTGTGTGTGTGTGTGTGTGTGTGTGTGTGCATGTGTGTGCAGGTGTGTGTGTGTGTGTGTGTGTGTGTGTGTGTGTGTGTGTGTGTGTGTGTGTGTGTGTGTGTGTATGTGCATGTGTGTGTGTGTGTGTGTGTGTGTGTGTGTGTATGTACATGCATGCGTGCGTGCAGATGTGTGTGTGTGTGTATGTGTGTGTGCATGTGTGCGTGCGTGCGTGCATGTGTGCAGGTGTGTGTGTGTGTGTGTGTGTGTGTGTGTGTGTGTGTGTGTATGTGCATGTGCGCATGTGTACTAAATTCCATGCATTAACCCTTTATTGTGGAAGATGTGATTGCGCAATCACCCCTTTATTGTGGACGAGCCACTATAGTGGCTCGTACTTCTTTTGTCATTTTAAGAACGAATTAAGTGTTTACTGGCTCAATTGCCCATCTAACGAAAGTTAAAACATGTTGCCAGTATCAACATAAGCGATAGATAACAAAAATAGTAACACGAAAGCTAGAAAAACACAAAATCCTAAGTGTACCGTATGCGTATTGCTGCATCAGACGAGTTTCAGGAACAGGTAGATGATGACAAAAACGAGTTCAGAATTAATCTGGCTTGAGAAACGATGGCACAGTACCTCTCTAGAAAGCGGAAAGGACGAACTAGCATTAACGGTGTGCCTCCTTTCCTGCGATTTGTGAGCGTCACTCCCTTCGACGTTGACAATCTTCGGAGCGCCCTAATCTGCCATTATAGCTCGTCAATTCTTTCCAGGAAGCAAAACAAGTACAGCGGCAAGCAAAGTAAGGAAATCGATCCCATTCTCTCTGCGTAGTTCCAGATTTTAGATTGAGCCGCACTAAAGAACGCCATTTTTATTCCGCATAACTAGGATTTTTCGGTAAATTATCGCATATTTATTGCATAACACCGTAAAACGGGATCGAAGATAACTTTTAGTATGTGTTCTAACTTCGTTATAATCCATATTAGAAGGTTCATACTTACAGAGTGTGTTACTATTGCTACGTGTATGCTTCGTATAAAATTTGAACAAAATGCGCTAAACTTTCGTCATCTTCCACAACCACGGGTTGAGCCACTATAGTGGCTAGTCCACAATAAAGGGTTAACCCCATGTAACAGATTCTCGATCACACATGTACACATGCACATGCACACAAACACACAAATACATGTACACACACACATGCGGGCGCATGTGCGCGCGCGCGCGCACACACACACACACACACACACACACACACACACACACACACACACACACACACACACACACACACACATACACTCACACTCATACATACACACTCACACATACACACACTGTGATATTTAAAATTATAATACTTGGGGGTGCATGGACCCATATGTAGACACTCTATACGTAGTGATGGACATGTGTATACATGCATGCATTTTATGCCTATGCATAGATAGGAGTATTTATGCATGAACTAACACGGACTTGAACATGTAAAATTGTGTGTTCCTAGACTTAGTACAGTGGAACCCCTCTAATCCGGACACCTTGGGACCTGAAAGCACTGTCCTGATTATTTAAGTGTCCTCATTTCAGGGGTTGGAGATGTACTGTGGCTTATTATAGTGGAAGATTGGCTCCAGTGGTATGTGTCCACATTAATTAGAGGGGTGTCCCCAATTCAGGGGCCGGGGCTGGATTAGACGGGTCGACCCCACTGTACATCTTTCTTTA
>CAUJGJ010000277.1:2363400-2440900 GCA_963170055.1 Halisarca cf. caerulea | reverse complement strand
TCTTTTAATGAAGAAAGCTTTAATTGTGTACAGTTTAAAGGATGAATCCATGATCATCTGTACATAAGCGGCGTACAGGGCATTGCCCAGTTACGTGCACGGGCTGATTGTTCTGATTGTAAAGTGAGTGGTCCGTCTACTACATGTGCATGGTCTGTCTAGACAGTGAGTGGTCCTCCGGTCCTCAGGAAATATATTGTAGTGCACGAAGAGCCGATATCACCCATTTTTTACACAATCCTGCACGTGTGTGTGTGTGTGTGTGTGCGTGCGTGCGTGTGTGTGTGTGTGTGTGTGTGTGTGTGCGTGTGTGTGTGTGTGTGTGTGTGTGTGTGTGTGTGTGTGTGTGCGTGTGTGTGTTGTGTGTGTGTGTGTGTGTGTGTGTGTGTGTGTGTGTGTGTGTGTGTGTGTGTGTGTGTGTGCGTGTTCGTCATTGTGTGGATGCAAATTTATGTTTATGTTTGTTTGTTTGTTTGTGTGTGTGTGAATGTGTGTGAATGTGTGTGAATGTGGTTCTGGTGTGTATATACATACAATATGCATACACTCATTCAAGTGTTGATGAGTGGGTCATCCATGTAAATTATATATAATGCTTATGTATGTATGTGTAGGAAACCGCATGCATGCATGCCATAGAGATACACTGTCATTGCATAGCATGCTTATGCATGTCATTTGCATAGCATATAATTAGACTACTGTCAGTCACATACACGTGATGCATGAACACATGGATTCAGTGTGATTGCACACATTGTCAAGTATTTTTCTACTCATTTTAGAAGACTTATAATTTTATGCATACATGTGTATGTTCATGTACATTGTGTACGTATAGATTGTAATATGCATATTCAGTTGTTACAGTGGTATGTGCATCCTCACATGTCCCTCTCCCTCTGCCACTTCTCACAGCACCGTCCATACATTGTTCCAAGAGATCAAGGTATAGCTAGGAGTTTCCAGAACTTTGACTCTTGTTACTGGTTGAGAGAAGTAGATACAAGAACGTACTGTGGACCATATGCATGCTTGTTTTTATCCTGCGATTAATTGAATGTAAGCTGCGGCAGATAAGATAGATTTTTAAATATAATTTATTTATTATAATATTCATATATATTCATTGCATGATTGCAGATAATTTAAAAGTGAAATTTCTGTTTATACTTGGACCATTTATAATTATAATATTAATTATTATTATTAATTGCATAATTTTACTTACTGTCAACATGTGTGTCCTCATTGCTATGGTTATCCTAATGCACATGTCATATCGGATTCCGTTAAGACTTGTCAATGATGATTATTCTCTAGCTTCATATTAATAATGCATGACATGTAATGCTATATTCAGTTTACAAACTGACAGTTATCTGTTTGTAATTGGCAATGCGAAAATTATATGCAGTTAATTGAGATTGTGAGTGATCGATGTTGAAAAAAAATTGAAATATAGGTTTACATCAAGGTCTTGTATATTGTGGGGAGTGTTCCTAGTTCTCTGCTCAGGGATGAGGGTTCCTTCTGGGTCATCCAGAATTCCACTAAGCATCTCAGAGTCTTTGATGTGTGTGTACAATTGTCCATTACTTCTGTGCGGGTCCAATCTATTGTGTGTCCTGTTAATGTTCTTTCTGAATGTTCGGCTATAGGCTGATGTGGTTATCTTCTTATCCCTGACTGAACGCTGGTGCTCCTTTACTCTCTGTCCTAGGGTCCTACCAGTCTGTCCTATGTAAACTTTGGGACAGCTACTACAAGGGATTTTATACATAACACCTGCTTTGTCCTGTAGTGGGGTGGGATCTTTGGGGTGCACTAGCCTTAGGGTATTGTTTGGCCTAAAGGTTGTCTTAATATCTAGTAGGGCAAGGATACATCTAATGGCCTCTGAGGTGCCTTTAACATAAGGGATTGAAACATAGGTGGGGTTAGTAGCTGTAGACCGTGAGGGGACATCTGGGGTCTGCCTAAGTTGGGAGAATCGGTTGATCAATTTCTTGGGATAGCCATTTAACCCTAGGGCCCTTGTCTACTTCCTGCTGTTCTTCCATTTTCAAAGTGGCATATGGAGGGTATGGTCTGGGCTCTATGGTGGAGGGTTCTGACAACAGCTGCCGTATGGACTGAGGGGTGTTGGGAAGAGTAGTCTAGGTATTTGTTTGTGTGGGTGGGTTTCCTATATACCGTGGTATCTATGGTCTTGTCAGGATTCCGGAGAATTGCTTGGGCTTCTCTTTCTAATGTGAACTGGATGGTATCCTCTATGGTATTTAAGTGGCGGTGGGGATGGCGTATATATGGTACAATAGTCATGACCCGGCATACCACAGAATTTCCCAACTAGTTATAATAGATACCAAAGAATGTATGCGTAGGTCAGTCCGTAGTTATAAGTACGTAGCGATTGGAAAGGTAATCAAGTCACTATAGATCTACCTCTGTATACCAGCCTGAAGGATTTATTGGCCCTCTATGGCACCTCCAAAAAGCTTCCTGATCAAATTGGATAATGGTGACAAACCATTCTTCCATGGGCAATCCATCAACGGCAAAGTTGTGCTTCACTGTCGCAAGAAGAAACAGGTACACACCATCCACCTCACCCTTGTAGGGCGCGCGTACGTTCAATGGAATGAACGTACTGAAACCATCTATGCTGCACCTGGGGATGTTATGGGCAACTCTACAGGCTCGAGAAACCTTGGATGTGAAACTTTTACAGCAGAAGAGTTATATTGCAACTTTCGCGTCAAATTATGGGGAGAAGAAGGTCGAGGTAGCCAGCGACTAGAGGCCGGGAATTACGAATTCCCTTTCTCCCTACAACTGCCTTCATCACCTATGCCCTCTTCTTATGAAGGTAGCTTTGGTAACATACAATATTGGCTTGAGGCCCGTTTGGATCGACCATGGAAGTTTGACTATGTGACTAAAATCACCCTCACTCTACTTGAAAGGGTAGATCTGAATGTATATCGAGAAAAACTCATTCGTCCTCTCAGGTTTGAAGAGCAAAAGACGATTTATTACCGTCTACGCTCCGAGTCTGGACCAGTATCCCTCGCAGTGTCAATTGATCGAGGAGGGTATTGTGCCGGGGAAAATATCCTAGTCACTGCACGTGTGGAGAATAATAGTAACATGACGGTGGGAAAGTTGCAGGCTAAACTTATGTGCATGGTGAACTATTATGCTCGTGATGAAACAAAGTACCATGAAGCGGAGGTCAGACAGATGCGTGTTACTTCAATTGGCTCTGGGCAAACCTTTGACTGGAACCACAAGCCTCTACCCATTCCTGCATGCCCACCAACTTCCACTACATGTGGAAGTATTCACATCAAGTATGTATTGCGTGTTACACTGGTGCTGCCATTTACCAATAATATTGTTGCAAACTTTCCTATTACCATCGGCACTGTACCTTTCAGCTCAGTTAACCACACATCAGCGTCTCCAACCATTGAATTCATGAGAACACAGGCAGTCGACATAGCTGACGACCAGTACACAATGGGACAGACTGAATTTGCTCCTATGTATGGCATTGAACAGATGCCTTCACAGGGCCAGGTAGAGAACCACCCTCCTCCCCTCAACCCAGCAGTTGTACCAAGTACACTTTTAGCCCCGGGTCCACCTCTACCCAGTGCACCTGTAGTTCCTGGACCACTACCACTGCATGATCAAAAAGTAGATGAGGACTTACCACCACCCTACCCTGGACGCTAAGCTGTACAATCCCATGTCAGACTGCAGCATGCACTACTGTACCAAATTTTAAAGCAAATGTTGTACACCTTCATTGTATTATTTTTTTATGTATATGGGACATTGTAATCAAATTCAATGTATCATGTTTCTTTTACCAATATTGTATACATTATATAGTGCTGTCTGTCAATAATGTATAGTTGACGTAGTACTTATACAGTCAAACTCTATTAGTAAGTACCCGCTGGCTGGGTTAGTGAGTACTCCAGGATAGTATAAGTACCTAGCTGGGTAAGTGAGTACTCCTGGATAGTAAGCAACTGGGTCAGTGAGTACTCCTGATAGTAAGTACCTGGGTTAGTGAGTACTCCTGATAGTAAGTACTCATTGCTCTGTCCCTACCTCATGCAATACCATTGAAAGTACCTCTGATAGTGAGTACCTATTTTACCTTCCCTTGAGGGTATACGTACTTACTATCCAAGTACTCAAGTATAATATCAATGACTTAGCCATGCAGAAGAAGGAGATTTCTAAAAATTTCAGGGTTTGCAGTTCACAGAAATTATATGTGATATTGTGCATGCATGCATGCATGGGCACTTTATACTACACAGCCATTCTTACAGCATGTCTATGATACTATGGTAATAGGAAAATCACGGCCACATGTAGTACAACAACTGAAACACTACTGTCAGATGCAAGCCATATAATAATGGGACACATAACTATAAGTCTATATTGTATAGTTGGACAATAACAGTATGCTTGCAGCTAGTATAGTGTCAGTAAAGAAGTTAGATGTCATGCACTGATCATGAAAGCAGCACAAAGCAGGCTACAGAATGTTCAGCACAGAAGGTGTAGTTGTGTGCATGCATGCAGTGCAGGTAGCAACAATAACGTTTTGGGGTTAATTGCATTTTTAATTAGAATTTTGATGGCTCGGGCTTGAGTATAAGCAGTTTCCGGGCAAACAGCTGCAGGAAACTGATTATAAAACCCCTCTAGTCCCTCCTACCCACTTCTGGGCTATACACAGTCCCGAGATGTACTAAAGACTTAATTGTCACATCTCCATGCATGCCAACACATTTTGCTTCTGCCACTAATAGAGGAAGCTAAGGAAGTATTGCATGGCATGCATGGAAAATCCCAAAACATTTGAAGCTATATAGGCCTAGGGGGGTTTCTGTGTGTACAGTACATAGTAGCTATAGAGTCTGACATAATGCATTGCCACATGATCAGGCAACACAGCAGTGTAAGAAAGGAGTGACGTATATGGCATGTATTTAAATTAGTTCAGTCATAGTGTGGTTTAAGTGATAAAAATATTATTGTTATTCACAGAAAGGTCTATAAATATCCCGGCATGGAGACTTTGTCAAACCATAGACATAACTACATTGATGGCACCTCCAAAAAGCTTCTTGATCAAAGTGGATAATGGGGACAAACCATTTTTCCCTGGACAATCTATCAATGGTAAAGTTGTGCTTCACTGTCGCGAGAAGAAAACGGTACGTGCCATTTACCTCAACCTTATAGGACGAGGGTACGTTAAATGGACTGAATCAGGTGGAAATAACACTACAGTAACATACAAAGCAGAAGAATCATATTTCAACTTTCGCGTCAAACTATGGGGAGATGGTCAAAATAGCCAGCAGCTGGAAGCCGGGAATTATGAATTCCCTTTCTCCCTACAATTGCCTTCATCACCTATGCCCTCTTCTTATGAAGGTAGCTTTGGTAACATACGATATTGGCTTGAGGCCCGTTTGGATCGACCATGGAAGTTTGACCATGTGACCAAATTCGCCTTCACTCTACTTGAAAAGGTAGACTTAGAGGCATTTCGAGAGAATCTCATCCATCCTCTCAGATTTGAAAAGGAAAAGACAATTTGCTGTCTATGTTGCCAGTCTGGACCAGTATCCCTCGCAGTGTCAATTGATCAAGGAGGGTATTGTGCCGGGGAAAATATCCTAGTCACTGCACGTGTGGAGAATAATTCTAACCTGGCGGTGGGAAAGTTGCAGGCTAAACTTATACGCAAGGTGGACTTTCACGCTCGTGGCAAAACAAGGTCTCGTAAAATATTGGTTAGTCAGATGCATGTTTCTTCAATCGCAGCTACAGAGACATTTGATTGGAATCGCAAGCCCCTACTCATTCCTGCATGCCCACCAACTTCCTCAATGTGTGGAATTATTCACATCAGATACGTATTGCACGTTACACTGGTGCTGCCATTTGCCTTTGATATTGTTGCAAAGTTTCCTATTACCATTGGTACTGTACCCTTTGACTCTATAAGTGACCCCAGTACAGCGCCTTCGATTGGATTTGCCCGAACACAGGCAGTCAACATAGCTGACAATCAGTACACAATGGGACAGACCGAGTTTGCTCCTATGTATTCCATGGTCCAGATGTCCCCACATCCACAAATGGAGGTAGAGAACCTGGAACCTCCTCTACTCAAGCGACCAGAAGTACCCAAAGTGCTTTCAGCTTCCGATACACCATTGCCCATTGCACCTGTATATTCTCAACCACTACCCCTTGCGTATGATAACTCACCTCCACCCTATCCCGGACATCATCAGTATTGAAACTCCATGTATAGAACTGCAGCAGGTTCAAACAGCTGCACCGTAGCATTATCGTTCTGCACCTTTTATATTAAATTTGATAGAATACCAAAAGTTGCAGCCATGCAAGCTCAGTCAATTACTTTGATCAATATTGTGTATACTATATGTCATGTACGTTCTGAATCACAAACATTACTGTGATAATTTAATATTTTATATTCTGAATCAATGATATGTATAACTGCGTACATTGATAAGTTTATTTACTTATTCCATGTACTGTCAAAGACCTCCGGCCGTTAATAAGTCATAGTCTGCATGCCACTCAATCTGTACAATATACCAAATATTTTAGCAAGGACTATCATGACTGGATTTCTCCATCATACGATATTATATTATTAATTATTAATTATGAAAGAGAGCAAGATTGACACGAATAACGTTTCAGAATACGTAATCATGCTATGTATGAATATTATAGCTGCAGTCAAATTTTGCAGCCAGTATCAATTATAATTATATATACATAATTATGATTATTATTATATAAATTTAAACATGCATGTCCACATTTGCCCTGGTTACTTGAACTAGGTAAAGTCATTGGAATTGCATATACTTGCAATAACTTCTACTTTTTTAGGCTGGGCTTCAAGATGCATAGCCGCAGTGAGCTATAATTTCCATACATGTTGCAGTGACACTGAGAAGGCCCATGTGCTTTGACATCACATTCCACCACATGCATAACCTATCATGTGCTCACTCTTGAAAGGCAGACTCAGTGCACTTTAACACAAATGTCATGGACCTCACACGTCTGACACATCACAACAATATGCATGGCTGGATCATTGTACTTTCCTCGTGAGGTCTGAACTAGTCTCATGAAGACTCTACAATATATGTCATTGATCTATGGCCACAAACTAATGTCCATGCATAATGGCGAGTAGGATCTGGCTATAGAAGACTATAGGTCTGAACTTTGTTCACAGGCATTGTACATAGACTACGGCCAATTACTATTTCTTCTCTGACTGCAGGTTAGCATGTGTACAAACTACTGGTTAGCATGTGTACAAACTGCTGGTTAGTTTCACCATAGACATCCCGGTTGTGCAATCAGTACTACATTGCATAACTGTGAGAAATTAAGTGCCAATGAAACAGGACGCTTGTATTATTAGGCATGTGGACAAGATGATGACATCATCACTGATGCACAGTACAGGAGGAATTCCGTAAGTAGTTCTGTGGCTTCTGGGGGAGTTTCCTGGGCTCCCATTAGTATTGAAATAGATACTAAAACATATTATCTATGGTATTGACTGTCACCATAGATATGCTAGTATAGAGTATAATTATTATTATTATTATTACTATTATACAGTATCTATAGTATCACTCGGGCGCCATTTTTTCTATATATATACTCCACCCGCCCTAGACTATCCAGCAAGACTCTGACTCAGACTTTTATTGTCGTCTCTATATCTCTTCTGTTTACTCTACCCTAGTGTGTAAGTCCGTTTTATGCTAAACACCTTAGAAGTTGACTATTTACATCATTTGAATCCATCGAAGTAGATTGTCGAGAAGATTTGCTGGAAGTTTGCAATCGAGAGATGGCCCCACCGCAGCTTTTCTATATTGAAGTGCAGAATGGGGACAAGGCATTTTATCCTGGGCAGAATATAAACGGGCGAGTTATTCTTCATTGTCAGGAACAAAAGAAACTGCGCGGAATCTATCTCACTCTCGTAGGGCGGGCCTACGTACACTGGACGGAATCGCGTTCTACCGGTACTGGGGACAATCAACGTACAGAGACGGTCCACTACACAGCAGAAGAACCCTACTTCAACTTTCGGGTCAATTTGTGGGGAGGGCAAGGCGGTGATCAGCAGCTCCAGCCTGGAAACTACGAGTGGCCATTTACCTTCCAACTGCCTTCCATTCCATTGCCTACATCCTGGGAAGGCCACTATGGCAACATCAGATACTGGTTAGAAGCTCGTATGGACCGTCCATGGAAATTCGACCATGTTACCAAGTTTGCCTTTACCATCCTGGAGCGTGTAGACCTCAACTTGTCTCCTGAAGACCTTAGTTTCCCTCGGCGTGGTGAAGGCCAGAAGACACTGGGCTGTCTTTGCTGTGAGTCTGGTCCTTTGTCGCTGACAGTGTCCACCAACAGAGGAGCTTACTGCTCTGGAGAGCAGATTCTTGTGACAGCACGATTGGAAAACAACACCAACAAGGAAATGAGAATGCTGAAAGCTACACTGGCACGTCATGTTAGAGTTTATGCACGTGGCAGCTCTAGGCTTCATACGGATATAGTGTCACAGATGAAGACAACTGAAGGAATTGCACCTAGGCAGACGTTTGAATGGAACCAACAGCCACTGCCCATCCCAGCATGCCCACCCTCTTCCCACACGTGCAAAATTGTTCACTCAGACTATCTGCTGGATGTGGAGGTTGTGGTGCCAACCTTTAGTATAAACTTGCATGTTGTTCTTCCAATTGTTGTTGGAACCGAGCCTCTTAGGTCAGTGTACGGTAATTCAGCCTTTCCAACCATTGGATTCTCTAACACAGAAGCCGTCAACATAGCTGACAACCAGTACACAATGGGACAGACCCAATTTGCTCCTATGTATTCCATGGTCCAGATGCCTCCACAGGGGGAGGTGGGGAGCCAGCCTCCCCCCTTCAACCCGCAACCTCCACCTGTTACTTCAGATCCAGTGTATCCTCCAAACCCTGAGCCTGGAAAGAAGAGCGATGATCCAGCTCCTCCTTACCCCGGCTAGATTACTGTCTGCATGTAATACCCAACTTCTTACTACAAGTATGTTTTTTTTGCTTTAGACAGTAGTGCTGTACCAGTTTTAAAAGTGTACATGGTATTTTGTGTCTAGAAACTTACATAGTATAAACTTGATTAATTTGGTATTATTTTAGCACCCATCCAACCGATTAACCACTTGTACGTCTGACGTGTATTTAGTCTGGTCCGCTACGACCGTCCCTTCCTCGCCCCCCGGCGTGTACGTGGGACGGTTGTAACAGGCCAGACTAACGTGTATTATATCTTAATTATGGAGAGATTGTATAATATTATTATTATTATTATTGACAAGGTGTATTGATATTGCAATATCGATTGTAAGGATATGCATGCCTAATCCACAAGGATATTGGTAATTGAATTAATGTAATATAGGAATGCCATTATAATCTGTATAAATTGCAATGACATATAGCAGAAGAATCTGACATATTACAATAGTAGTATTTACACATAAGTGTACCCGTGGGTCCTCATCCGACTGTTCCTCATGATCATAAACTCTGTTCGGTATACACCAGGTGTCATGACAAACTAAGGCAGTTGAATGTAACATATTGATGGAGATTCCCAACAGAGGTTCGGATAAGTTCATTAGGTTATCAAATAACCACTGTTGAATATAATAGATGTATAAACGTGTGTACATGTGTGTGTGTGTGTGTGTGTGTGTGTGTGTGTGTGTGTGTGTGTGTGTGTGTGTGTGTGTGTGTATGACATGTGTGTGTATGACGTGTATGTATTTCTTTATCAGACTCTTAACAGGGTGCTGGTCATTGACTGGTGCCCTAGATGCTATTAGCCTGGATATTACCAAGTTTAGGGTTGGGAATCACTGCTGCTGTGAGTTAGGTGGACACGCCACCGCTCTTCAGCTGCAGCCCAACCTTATATACCCATCTCGTGGGGCTTGCAACATCACAGATGGGCAACCCCTGTGTGTGTGTGTGTGTGTGTGTGTGTGTGTGTGTGTCTGTGTGTGTGTGTATGTGTGTGTGTGTGTGTGTGTGTGTGTGTGTGTGTGTGTGTACGTGTAGACATGTGTACATATGTTTCTGTGTACTATATGAACACAATGTCATGCAAGTGAAGATCTCTTTATGTATGCATGTGTCATGTTCTGAGAGTATATGTGTGTGGACACGTACGCCCGGGCATCCCTGTATGTGTGTGGACACGCCCATGCACCCCTGTATGTGTGTGGACACGCCCATGCACCCTTGTATGTGTGTGGACACGCCCATGCACCCCTGTATGTGTGTGGACACGCCCATACACCCCTGCATGTGTGTGGACAAGAAATAAGTATGTCGCATCCTGTTAACTTCCTGGAAGCTTAAATTATAATAATATTGTTATTGTACATGTGTCACATGCTAGCCAATTTGTGACATCATCTTTCCTGTATGCAAATTTTGTACTAACTAACCATACACCATGTATTCATTGTTACTTACAGTTAGGCAACATTTTACACTTATAAAATTGTCACAAATCAACCGAGGAAAAGGAAATGGTGCAATTCTTTCTCAAAATAGTAAATTCTCAGTGCGTATATAAAGGCAGATACCTCTAAGCAGAACTTAGATTTTGAAAAAGCTAAACCTATACAATAAAACAAGTACCTGTTCAAACTTACAATCAGCAAATGGCCCCACCACATGTTTTCGCTATAGAGGTGGAGAATGGAGACAAGCCATTCTACCCCGGGCAGCATATCAGTGGGAAAGTTATTCTTCAATGTCACAAAAAGAAGAAACTGCATAGAATCTATCTCACTCTCATGGGTCAGGCCTACATTCGCTTGTACAATTCATACGGCTATAACTACATTGAAAGAGAACCCTATTTCAATCATCAAGTTGATCTGTGGCAAGAGAAGGATGGCGAAGAGTTCATACAACCCGGAAACTATGAGTGGCCTTTTTCCTTCCAACTGCCTTCCGATCCATTGCCCACGTCCTGGGAAGACCGCTGTGGCAACATCAGATACTGGTTAGAAGCTCATATGGACCGTCCCTGGAAATTTGACCATGTTACCAAGTTTGCATTTACCATGCTGGAACGTGTAGACCTCAACTTGTCTCAGAAATACCTTACTCTCCCTCAGCGCGGTGAAAACCAGAAGACACTTGGCTATCTTTGCAATAAATCCAGTCCTTTGTCACTGACTGTATGTACTGATCGAGGAGCTTACTGCTCTGGAGAACAGATTCTTGTGACAGCACGATTGGAAAACAACACCAACAAGGAAATGAGAATGCTGAAAGCTACACTCTATCAGAATGTAAGAGTTTTTGCACGGGGCAGATCAAAGACTGTTAAAGATGTAATTGCAGAAATGCACACAACTTCAGGCATTGCACCTAGACAGACGTTTGAGTGGAACCAACAGCCACTGCTCATCCCAGCCTGTCCACCCTCTTCTCACACGTGCAGAATTGTTCATACTGAATATGTTCTTGATGTGGAAGTTGTGGTGCCAACCTTCAGTTCCAACCTTCATGTTAACATTCCAATTGTCATTGGAACTGAGCCTCTTAGATCAGTGTACAGCAATTCAGCCCTTCCAACCATTGGATTCTCTAGCAAAGAGGCAGTCAACATAGCTGACAACCAGTACACAATGGGACAGACCCAATTTGCTCCAATGTATTCCATGGTCCACATACCTCAGTAGTGCTCAGCTGCCCACACTTTTTATTATGTTGCAACGATCATTGTATCATCACAAACTTATTCTATATTTTGTAATACACCTTTTTATTACAAAATTTCATTAACCCTGCATGTTGTCAGTGTTGTATATGCTTCTTGCTTTTTGTACAATGTGTGCTTGTAAAGTTAATTCTATTTTCCGATCTAAAATAATGTGTTGCTAATTAACCAAGTGAATGCGTTCTTCAATCAACGAACAACATGCAGTGATACTAAAACATACCACATATGCACAGTGGAACTTGCTTAGTACGTACCTCGAAGGGGACACAAAATTATAGTACTTATTATCAGAGGTACTTACTGTCAGGGTTGGTACATATATGCATAAGGTATACACCAGGACAGAATGAGGAGTACTTACTATCCAGGAGTATGTACTAACCAAGGTACTTACTATCAGGATTACATGGTTTATTTACATGAGGTATACACAGGGACAGAATGAGGAATACTTACTATCCAGGAGTATGTACTGAACCAGGTACTTACTAGCAAGTTCGACTGTACCTTGGACACTATAGATAAACAGTACAAAGTACTTGCTTAATATAGGTATATCCTCGAGTATAAATACAGGTGAACCTCTGAATAAAGGACACTTTGGGGAATTCAACTGATTTGTTCTTTGTAGAGAGGTTTCCTCTTTAACAGGTTCAAAATGTATTGTAGGAATTATACTGGGACCATGAGTCATGTCCTTTGTAGAGAGGTTTATTATACTGTGTTCTTATTTGGAAGAGTCCACTATCAGAGGTTCCACTGTATATTGGCTGGCAACTGAGTCAATCTGCAAAGTACAATATGACAGTTCCAGTCCCATCGTGTACGTGGTGACTATAATTCTGTTTGTATGTCGCAGTACATGATATTCATGGAGCACTTCTGTACACAGCTGTTGAATGGTTACAATAGATTTATTTTTCCATAGGGCGTCAATGGCATAGATTATACTAGATTATACTAGATTATACTATAAACACCATGCATACACAATTGTCAACTACAGTAACCTGTCTATAACAGCCACTCAAGGGACTAACTGATGGCGGTTTTTGTAGACAGGTGGTCCATATACAGAGGTGCATTGGTGGCACTAGCATGGAACAGCCTACAGTGGTCTCTATAGACAAGTGGTCTTTGGATATACAAGTTGTCTTTATGACAGGTTTCACTGTATATAGACGGGAAATGTATAAAGTGCCACATAATATGTGCATTGAGAATTAAGTCATGCAAGCTGGCACCAAGTGTACCTACTTTAGGATACCCATGCAAGTCCCTACTAAATTGTGTGGTTACATTTTTGCACCGCTAACTCACAGCCCAGACATCTGGTTTGATTTGTTTCCACCTCGAGGGCTCGAAGATCAATCTGTACATATATATAATATTCTATGCATGTGTTCTGAGAGTGTGAGGACATATACTCATGCATGCATGTGTACATACGTGGGAACAAGAAAGTATCCTGCATCCTGTCAACTTTCTGGAAGCCATATTGTATATAGATAGGCTACACACTAAGCCTATTTATGACATCAAATTTCCTGTATGCAAAATTTAGAATTAAGTACATATTTTTCACCATTTATCCACTACTCACAGTTACACAGCATTAAACAGTTCTAATATTATTACAAAGCAGAAGAAGAAATGGAAAGGATGCAACGTAAAAGTAATATTGTCAGTGTGTGTGTGTGTGTGTGTGTGTGTGTGTGTGTGTGTGTGTGTGTGTGTGTGTGCATGTGTGTGTGTGTGTGTGTGTGTGTGTGTGTGCATGTGTGTGTGTGTGCATATGTGTGTGTGTGCCTGTGTGCATGTGTGTGTGTGTGTGTGTGCGTGCGTGCGTGCATGTGTGTGTGTGTGTGTGTGTGTGCGTGCGTACATGCGTGCGTGCGTGTGTGTGTGTGTGTGTGTGTGTGTGTGTGTGTGTGTGTGTGTGTGTGCATGTGTACATGTGTGTGTGTGTGTGTTCATGTGTGTGTGTGTATTTGTGTGTGTGTGTGTGTGTGTGTGTGTGTGTGTGTGTGTGTGTGTGTGTGTTATATGAACACAATGTCATACAATTGATGAAGATCTCTTTATGTATGCATGTGTACATGTTCTGAGAGTATATGTGTGTGGACACGCCCGGGCATCCCTGTATGTATGTGGACATGCCCATGCACCCTTGTATGTGTGTGGTTGCACCCATACACCCCTGTATGTGTGTGGACACACCCATGCACCCCTGTATGTGTGTGGACACGCCCAAGCATCCCTGCATGTGTGTGGACAAGAAATAAGTATGTCACGTCCTGTTAACTTCCTTGTAGATGTGTCACATGCTAGCCAATTTGTGACATCATCTTTCCTGTATGCAAATTTTGTACTAACTTTACACAATGTATTCATTGTTACTTACAGTTAGGCAACATTTTACACTAATAAAATTACTACAAATCAATCGAGGAAAAGGAAATGGTGCAATTCTTTTCTCAAAATAGTAAATTCTCAGTGCGTATATAAAGGCAGATACCTCTAAGCAGAACTTAGATTTTAAGAAAGCTAAACCTATACAATAAAACAAGTACCTGTTCAAACTTACAATCAGCAAATGGCCCCACCACAAGGTTTCGCTATAGAGGTTGAGAATGGAGACAAGCCATTCTATCCCGGGCAGCATATCAGTGGGAAAGTTATTCTGCAATGTCAAGAGAAGAAGAAACTGCATAGAATCTACCTCACTCTCATGGGTCAGGCCTACATTCGCTTGTACGATTCATATGGCTATAACTACATTGAAAGAGAACCCTATTTCAATCATCAAGTCAATCTGTGGCAAGAGAAGGATGGCGAAGAGTTCATACAGCCCGGTAACTATGAGTGGCCTTTTTCCTTCCAACTGCCTTCTAATCCATTGCCCACGTCCTGGGAAGACCGCTGTGGCAACATCAGATACTGGTTAGAAGCTCATATGGACCGTCCCTGGAAATTTGACCATGTTACCAAGTTCGCATTTACCATGCTGGAACGTGTGGACCTCAACTTGTCTCAGAAATACCTTACTCTCCCTCAGCGCGGTGAAGACCAGAAGACACTTGGCTATCTTTGCTATAAATCCAGTCCTTTGTCACTGACAGTATGTACTGATCGAGGAGCTTACTGCTCTGGAGAACAGATTCTTGTGACAGCACGGTTGGAAAACAACACTAACAAGGAAATGAGAATGCTGAAAGCTACACTCTATCAGAATGTAAGAGTCTTTGCACGGGGCAGATCAAAGACTGTTAAAGATGTAGTTGCTGAAATGCAAACAACTTTAGGCATTGCACCTAGACAGACGTTTGAGTGGAACCAACAGCCACTGCCCATCCCAGCCTGTCCACCCTCTTCCCACACATGCAGAATTGTTCATACTGAATATGTTCTTGATGTTGAAGTTGTGGTGCCAACCTTCAGTTCCAACCTTCATGTTAACATTCCAATTGTCATTGGAAATGAGCCTCTGAGATCGGCGTACAGCAATTCAGCCCTTCCAACCATTGGATTCTCTAGCAAAGAGGCAGTCAACATAGCTGACAACCAGTACACAATGGGACAGACCCAATTTGCTCCTATGCTTTCCATGGTCCAGATGCCTCCACAGGGGGAGGTGGGGAACCAGCCTCCAGCATACAGTCCCTGCCCTCCCGCTCTTCCTTCAGCCTCGGTGTATCCACCAGTTTCCGAAAGTGGTCCAGCTCCTCCTTATTCTGTTTAGCTATGTAGATGTACTCAGTGTTGTGAACGGTAATGCTGCCCACACTTCTTATATGTTGCAATGATTGCATCCTCACAAATTTATTGTATATTTTGTAACACTGTACACCTTTTTATTACAAAATTTCCCTAACATTGCCTGCATGTTGTCAGTGTTGTGTATGCTTCTGGCTTTTTGTACAATGTGTGCTTGTAGAGTTAATTTCATTTTCTGATCTAAAATAATGTGTTGCTAATTAACCTAGTGAATGCGTTCTTTGATCAATGAACAACATGCAGTGAAACTAAAACATACCACATACGTATACAGTGGAACTTGCTTAGTACGTACCTCGAAGGGGACACAAAATTGGTACTTATTATCAGAGGTACTTACTGTCAGGGTTGGTTATGTACATGAGGTATACACAGGGACAGAATGAGGAGTACATACTAATCAGGAGTATGTACTAACCCAGGTACTTACTAAGTAAGTTCGACTGTACCTTGGACACTACTGAAAAACATTGTAAAGAGGAACCTCTGAATAAAGGACACTTTGGGAAATTCAGCTGATTTGTTCTTTGCAGAGAGGTTTCCTCTACCGGAGGTTTAAAATATATTTCAGGAATAATTATTCTTGGACCATAAGTCATGTCAATTATAGAGAGGTTTATTATACTGTGTCCTTTAATTTTGGAAGAGTTCAGTATCGGAGGTTCCACTGTATACTGGTGGCAAGGTGAGTCAACACGCTGAGTATAACGTGGCAGGTCCAGTCCTGTCATTGTGACTATAATTCTGTTTGTATGTCGTAGTATATGATATTCAGTAATAGCTATGCATGGAGTACTTCTGAACACAGCTGTTGAATGGTTACAGATTATACTAGATTATACTAGATTATACTATAAACATCATACACAATTGTCAACTACAGTAAAACCTGTTTATAACAGCCACTCAAGAGACCAATTGATGGCGGTCTTTGTAGACAGGTGGTCCTTATATATATAGAAGTGCATTGGTGGCACTGAAGCGCGGAACAGCCTACAGTGGTCTCTATAGACAGGTGGTCTTTGTATACAAGTGGTCTTCATGACAGGTTTCACTGTATATAGAAATTGTATAAAGTGCCATAATAATAATTATGTAGACATTGAGAAGCCATGCAAGCTGGATCGAACCACGTGCACCTACAGTGTAGGATACCCAAGGCCATAGTCTGATACCCAGACCCTCCCGCCGTACGAGACTAGGATACCCATGCAGTTCCCTACTAAGTTGTGTGGTTACAATTTTACACCGCTAACTCGCGCCCCAGACATCCGGTTTGACTTGTTTTCACCTCGAGGGCTCGAAGATCGATCCGTATGGCACCTCCCCAAGTTTTCGTCATTGAAGTACAGAATGGCAGCAAAGCGTTCTACCCAGGAGAGCCTATAAACGGGAGGGTCATTCTCCACTGTCAGGAACAGAAAAAACTACGCGGAATTTACCTCACGCTGGTAGGGCGCGCCTATGTTCACTGGTCCGAATCTCATTCCACCGGCTCAGGGCAAAATAGACGCACTCATACAGTCCATTACTCAGCTGAAGAGCCGTATTTCAACTTTCGAGTTAACTTGTGGGGAGGAGAAACAGGGGAGCAGTTCCTACAACCAGGAAACTATGAGTGGCCTTTTTCCTTCCAACTGCCTTCCGTTTCATTGCCCACATCCTATGAATGCTTCTATGGCAACATCAGATACTGGTTAGAAGCTCGTATGGACCGTCCATGGAAATTCGACCATGTTACCAAGTTTGCCTTTACCATTCTGGAGCGTGTAGACCTCAACTTGTCTACTGAAGACCTTACTCTCCCTCGGCGTGGTGAAGGCCAGAAGACACTGGGCTGTCTTTGCTGTGAGTCTGGTCCTTTATCACTGACAGTGTCCACAGATCGAGCAGGTTATTGCTCTGGAGAGAAGATTCTTGTGACAGCACGGTTGGAAAACAACACTAACAAGGAAATGAGAATGCTGAAAGCTACACTGGTGCGTCATGTGAGAGTTTTTGCACGGGGCAGATCACGAACTGTTCACGATGTAGTTGCCAAAATGCAAACAACTTCAGGCATTGCACCTAGACAGACATTTGAATGGAACCAACAGCCACTGCCCATCCCAGCCTGTCCACCCTCTTCTCACACATGCAGAATTGTTCATACTGAATATGTTCTTGATGTGGAAGTTGTGGTGCCAACCTTCAGTTTCAACCTTCATGTTGGCATTCCAATTGTCATTGGAACTGAGCCTCTTAGATCAGTGTACGGCAATTCAGCCCTTCCAACCATTGGATTCTCTAACACAGAAGCCGTCAACATAGCTGACAACCAGTACACAATGGGACAGACCCAATTTGCTCCTATGTATTCCATGGTCCAGATGCCTCCACAGGGGGAGGTGGGGAGCCAGCCTCCCCCCTTCAACCCGCAACCTCCACCTGTTACCTCAGATCCAGTGTATCCTCCAAACCCTGAGCCTGGAAAGAAGAGCGATGATCCAGCTCCTCCTTACCCCAGCTAGATTACTGTCTATCCAAGACTTACTACTAGACTAAGTCCAATGTGTTTTCTTTGTGTTGGGTGGATTGTAGTGTACTGTGGTGTATTGTAGTGTACTGTGGTGTATTGTAGTGTATTGTAGTGTACTGTGGTGTATTGTAGTGTATTGTAGTGTTCTGTGGTGTATTGTAGTGTATTGTAGTGTTCTGTGGTGTAATGTAGTGGACTGTAGTGTACTGTACACTATATCAAGATTCTTGCATACGTAGTATAGACTGATTTAATGTCATATTATTTTTACTCCCGTTATTATCTAATTGTATTTGCCACTTGTGGTATCTCGTACGAAATGGACTGTATCATATATGACACATATAGAGGATATCCATTGCATGCATATCCTTACATACATGTATTTCTACAAACCCTTGGGATTGGGGTTGGGGTTTGTAAAAAAAAACCACTACAGAGGCTAATTTTGACAGACTGAGTGGCTGCATAAACTGTTTGCGAGTAACTTGGGGGGATATTGATGGTAAGGACCATGAGGATTTACTGCAGGGCACTTCTTTTCCAGAAGGTTGAACTTGGAGAGGGTGCTGACGACAAGAATAAAGGACTGTTCTGCTGATTCAATCCTTTAGTAGCCTCTAATATTCGAACAACTTCACTTTTAAAGGAAAAAACACATGAACAAGAGTGTATAAAAACCATTTAAAAATGGTAAAAGGAAAAGTAGGTGTCTAATGTTGTTAGTTACTATATCATAGATTATTAGTTTCTTTTTCCTACGTCCAAAGATGTTGCATCATATGATCCGCTCTATGCTTCATTGGTGCTATGGTGTGCTAAATTCTAGGATTCATCCCTGGCCATTAAATAGGTACATAATACCCTCTATTAGTAAGCACATAGCAACTGATAAGTGCAAATTTTCTAGCAACTTACACTGTCATTGGCACATGCGCTTAACACCCAGATTCTACAGTATGTTTGTTTTCTGGTGGTTCTACATAGAACAGCTGTCTTTTAGCACAATATTGATAAACAGACTAAACCATCATTGCCATGGAGTGAATACATATATTAGATCATACAGATCATCAAGATCCAGCCCTTCACACTCAAAGGAGTACTGAAACTTTCCTTCTTATGATAAACTAGTGAATCACACATTACAAATAATTTCCCATATACCCTTGTTCAAGTATAATACTGCCATTGGAGCTCCTGATCAAACTTTCAACAAACTGCAATTTGGATGTGTTGATTAATTTTGGACAGGTAACGAGTGTCACAATTTCACAATGTTTCGCCCACTCAAGTTGAGCTTCTTCAGGTATACACAACTAAAACTAAAAAACTCTCCATTGATGCACATACACACACACCTGCCCACCTGTCAGCACACACACACACACACACACACACACACACACACACACACACACACACACACACACACATACACACACACACATGCGGACACTGCTTGCATCAAGCTCAATGACATTTAATTTAGTAAAATACATGACAGTATAGTATTACCTTGTTTGCTGGAATAAAGCCTATACTGGCTGCAGTATTGCAATCATGCATAGTGACAAAAACATGAAAATATCCATAAAATGAAAAAATAAGAATTAGTTCAAAATTAAAAGTAATGCCCAAAGAATTAAAGTCACATGCATTGTTTCAAAAGATAGCCATCCTAGAACCATTAGTTTTATATATCAACACTATTTGCTTCAAAAAATCACCAACAGACACTCTAGAATACACTTATTAGTGAATATTTACCACATACATATATATAGTCATTGCTGTCAACAGCAATACCAAGAGGCGTATTCATAACGAATGAAGAAACATACACTTCATGTATACATTCACCACTTGTGGTGAAGATGTAGAGATTATTGTTAGAACTTGAGGCAACTACAAGATGGCCGTCATTAGTAGCAGCAATACCCGCAGGAAAACTTAGAGTGTCACTACCAAAGGAATGTACAAATGTTCCATCTTGCTGGAATACCAGGACCCTATTACTCTCACAGTCCGTAACATAGAGTAAACCATCGCTGCCAATGCACACACCTGTCAGATCCATGTCCTGTGAACCATGAAAATCTGGAACTTCGCAATTAAAGAAGTACTCAAACTTTCCCTTCTCATTAAAAACCAATACTCTAGAATTATACTCATAAGTCGATATTACAAATACTTGTCCATCCTTGTTTACTGCCATCCCACTGCAATCCTCAAATTCATCTGGCAATTCGAACTCCTGATCAAATTCTCTAACGAACTCTCCATTCACAGTGAAAACTTTGATAACCCCACTTTCATATCCACTAACAGCTATATTACCATCACTGAGTTCAGCTATATCTAGAATATATTCATCATCTGAGATATCAACTGGGAATGTCTTTACTTGCTTGCCATTTCTGTTAAAAATACAAATTTCTTTATAATTTACAGAATCCGCTGCAAATAGAGATCCATTTCGGGCAACAAGTAGCGCTGTATATCTTCTTTTCTGTCGCTCAGGATTAGTGTCTCTAATATCGCTTGTACTTGATACGATAGCTTTGTAGTTCCTAGTTTTGCGTACACTTTTTTGTTCTCCCATTTCGGCCATTTTATGTACTGTGCAACCATAGACACTCTAAAACGTGCAACGTCATCTATTATCCATGCTCGGTACGTAATTTGAATTAGGGCCTGTAACTTTCGTTGTGGTTAAGTTACCCAACCATCCTTGCTACTGCCAAACTCCCCCTTCACGGGAGACAATACACACGAGAAGTAACAGATGTAGCTTGTAGTTGACACTGCTTTTGGCCTGACTGTTCCGACAAATTACCCGCTGTTCCAAATTACTCCCCTTTACCTTATAGAGTGTCTATGATGCAACCATAGTCTATGGACACCACCATTGATATCTACTCGACTATCAAGGGGAGAAACCTCATGCAGCATTGCTAATCGAAAGTAATAATAAGATACAAAATAGCCAGATAAGAGTTACTACTTGCTAGTACCTAAACTAATCTTTACTTATATTTCTCTTATCTGGCCAGCCTTGGACACAAGCTTAACTGATAGGAGCCCTTGGACAGCCCTAGGGCCATATTGAGGTGTTCCTTAGAGCCTGGCAGGGCGGATGGATTGATACCATGTAACCAGTATAGTATAGTCTATGATGCAACCAATTAGGGACTGTCTCGTTTCCTACTTCAGACCATAGATACTTGAACCTATGTTAGGACTGCCTCTGTAGCAATAATACTGGTGTGCGCAAAGTGAAGAACCTCCCAATCCTATTAGGCAAAAGGTTTAGGCAAAAATAAAGGGCAGGGAATGTGGTTACAGTATGGTTCTGTTTGGATTTTGAATTGACTATGGTGCAGTTTTTCACTGTGAGAACCGTGCTTGTGTGAGAATAACTGCTCATTAACAATATAAGGACATCTAAATTGTATTTCATAATGAATAAAACATACTAGTAGTTGTAGTGTTATTTGTGTGTACTTGAGTGCCTTCAACTATCTGTCCTTCCATGGTGTGTGTGTGTGTGTGTCCATAGACGGTGTGTGTGTGTGTGTGTGTGTGTGTGTGTGTGTGTGTGTGTGTGTGTGTGTGTGTGTGTGTGTGCATGCATGTGTGTGTATGTGTTTGTTTGTGTGTGGGTGTGGGTGTGGATGTGTGTGTGTGTGTGTGTGTGTGTGTGTGTGTGTGTGTGTGGGTGTGTGGGTGTGTGTGGGTGTGGGTGTGCGTGTGTATGTGTTTGTGTGTTTGTGCATGTGTATGTGCATGTGTGTGTGTGTGTGTGTGTGTGTGTGTGTGTGTGTGTGTGTGTGTGTGTGTGTGTGTATAATTAATATAATATATATATAATGTATAATAAATATACTGTATACTATATAAACCCATATGACATCGTCATTCCCACATGCATGACCATTTATAATAATTTTACTATCATTCATTCATTACTCACAGTTAGGCAACATTAAACACTAAGTCTAACATTACCAAACAATTGACAAAGGAAATTATGCAATTCTTAATTTCCTCAATTTAGAGGAATGCAGTGCACAAGTATATAATCCTATGAGAATGAGCATACCTCCAAGTAGAACTTAGGATTGTGAAGTAAGCTAGAAATAAACCAGAGAAGTATCTGTTTAAACTTACAATCAGCAAATGGCTCCACCACATGTTTTCGCTATAGAGGTTGAGAATGGAGACAAGCCATTCTACCCCGGACAGCATATGAGTGGGAAAGTTATTCTGCAATGTCAAGAGAAGAAGAAACTGCGTGGAATCTACCTCACTCTAAAAGGACGGGCCTATGTTCACTGGACAGAGTCCCGTTCCGAAGGAGATGTCAGGCAACGAACAGATCACTACATTGCAAGGGAACAGTATTTCAACCATCGAATAAATCTGTGGAAAGGGAAGGATGGTGACTCGGATGGTGAGGAGTACATACAACCTGGAAACTATGAGTGGCCCTTTTCCTTTGATCTGCCTTCCGTTCCCCTCCCTTCATCTTTAGAAAGCCAATGTGGCAACGTCAGATACTGTTTAGAAGCTCGTATGGACCGTCCCTGGAAATTCGACCATGTTACCAAATTTGCCTTCACCATTCTTGAGCGTGTAGATCTTAATTTATCTGGGGTAAACTTGATTCTCCCTTGTCGTGGTGCAGGCCAGAAGACACTGGGCTGTCTTTGTTGGGCATCTGATCCTTTAACTCTCACAGCATCAACTGATCGAAAGGGTTACTGCTCTGGTGAGCAGATTCTTGTGACAGCACATCTGGAAAACAACACCAACAAGGAAATGAAAATGTTGAAAGCTACACTACGACGCAAAGTAACATTGTATGCTCGGGGAGAATCCCGTGAATTCAAGACAAAAGTATCTCAGATGCAGACAGATTCGCTTATCCCAGCTGGACAGACGTTTGACTGGAATCAGCAGCCTCTCCTCATCCCTGAAGCCTGCCCGCCCTCTTCCCACACCAGTCAAATTATTCACACAGAGTACCTGCTGGATGTTGAAGTTGTAGTGCCAACCTTTAGTATCAACTTGCATGTTGTTCTTCCGATTACCATTGGAACTGTGCCTCTTGGATCAGTACAAGGCAATTCACCACCTCCGTACCCCAACTAGTTGCTCTTGGCACAACATCTCTTGTAAGTTCACACCCAACTTTATGTTTCATTGCTTTGTAGTTTTATCATATAATATTATATTTATAAAACATTAACTACATTTTTAAGTGCTTGTTCAAGATCAGTACTTAGGAAAATTAAACCCAAAATATGATTGTCATTAATTTTTCCACATCGCATGTACACTCATTTAATCAATGACAGCGTGACCACAGTGGTCTTGTTTGTTGTGCGTTTTGTCCAAATTTACAATCATGACATTGTGACTACAGTTATTTCTTCCATACAAAATACATAGTGAAGACTTATGTCAGTGACCGCTATAGCTGGGATTCATTGCAAGATTCTATTGCATGCTTCCTCCTTGTGAGTATAGAATATGCATCAAATACAACTGTACACAGTACATACACACAGTGTGAGCCCCTTCTGGCTATATCAGTATACACTTCCTTGTACATTATAGCAGACATACTGGTTAGAGTATCTATGGTGCTACGTTATAGTGCAGATGTATACAGTCGTACACTGGGACTAGGAATAAGGTCTCAAAATGTACTATGACAAACTGATCACCCTGACATGTGGCAACAGCCCTGCAGAATCATACCTAGCTGATTTATCTGATACAAGTTAACATGAAAACTCCTCTTATCCAACCCACTGCTGTGAATCCCCATGACTTAGTTGCATACAAACTAACCCGATTCATCCACCACCTGGTTTATCTGGCACACTTCATAAGGAACAGATGATCAGAAAACCACATCCCCTGTACATATACATGGGGAACTTGGGCCTGTCCCTTTCAGCACCACCTTAAATTAACTATATGTTGCATTATATACGATACAAAATGTCATGAACACAATTGTCTTAAAATTCACCTATCACATGAAAAACAAACAAGACATTAACACACTTAGTAGCATTAGCTACATCTCTCCACATTGACTAATAAGGATTGGTAGTTTGGGTTTGTTGTTGGGCCCCGTGGGAACATTTTCAATCTTCCTCATCACAAATAGTCCGTCTACAACTTTACCAAACACAACATGCTTGTTGTCTAGAAATTCACACTTCATGCAAGTGATGAAAAATTGACAACCATTCGTGTTGGGGCCACTGTTTGCCATAGAGAGGATTCCAGGACCCTCATGGGTCAGATGAAAGTTTTCATCATGAAAACTTGGGCCATAAATGCTGAAGGATCCCTTTCCATCTCCACTAATGAAATCACCACCCTGTGTGTGTGTGTGTGTGTGTGTGTGTGTGTGTGTGTGTGTGTGTGTGTGTGTGTGTGTGTGTGTGTGTGTGTGTGTGCATGTACAATGGTACATAGAAAGAAAGAGCATGCAAAGAGCTATCATATGAATACTAACTTCACATATCCTATACTTCACTAAATATACAGTTACTGTACCGTAGGAATTGAAAGTTATGCTGTAGTTTTAGTTATGCTATTATGCTATTTCAAAGAAAATTGTATCTATTAGTGTCTGTGGTTGTCAAAATTACATAACTTTCACTAACAATAACAATAACATTCCAATCCTAAGGTATATCAACTGGTATTGCTTAACGAGAACCACTTCTATAAGCCATGAAGCTGCAAGTATATATGCAAGTAGAATAAAATGGATACTTTTTGATAAAAAATAATAGCTGAGATTCCTGGGAACCCTTTAAGAATTTTCACTGCAACTGCGCTTCCATCCGTGTGTGCTACAGATTCAGTAGGCACACTTACGTACAACAAGCAACGTACTGCATGGCTGAAATTGTTATTTACATATGTTCACTGCATATATTAACCAGGGCTTCATTTAGACAACTGTGGGGGAGGGGGTGGAGAGAAGGCACAATGTATGGACAAAAGGGGTGGTGATATTCAATGATATTTCTGACCACTGTACTAGGTACTTTCAAGAGGCTTATAAGAGGAGGGGATGAGGGGCAATTACTCCCCCCCCCAATAAAAGCCTAACAATACAAAAAGATGTCATTGGGCTTTCTTTCTCGATACACGTATACATACAATAACAAGACACAAATGGATGAGGGGCTATGCATGCATCAGGTAGGGCAAAGTGGGGTAACTTGGAACGATAGGGTAACTCGGAACGGGAGACCAAAAGCAGTGTTAACAGCAAGTGACAGGCTTTGTTCTTCATTGGCGTTGTCTAGATGAATTGAGAGTTCAGCAGTGGTAAGTATGGCTGGACAGCTTGGCTGCAGAAAAAGATATCGACCCTCAGTGTTCCAAGTTACCTCACTTTATCCCAGGCATGGTGTAAGCGGTGAATAAACAGAAATTTATCTGATAACACACTTGAATCATGAAATCCTTGATAACTCGATGGAAGGAGCAGTTTTTGTAGCCAACAGGGACGCCATCTTTGCGGTATTCTCCTGTACACAGCTGACGGAAGTTCTCTGCGGTTCTCGGAACGACGTCCGCAAATAGTTCCATCTTAATCCGCCCAACTTCCTTACCTCCAATGGATATGTCAAAGAATACAATCGGGTTAACGTTCTGCTTCTTCGTGTCAGCAGAGCTACTGGCGGCCATTTTAGCTCTCTTGCGTAAGTACGTACGCTTCCGGAGACGGTCTAGCTGGCCAGACTATATAATTCAATTAAGCAGGTGCATAGTGGTATCATAGACGCTCTAAACTACTAAGATTAGTATGCAGATATAGAGTGAATATAGATTAAGATCAGTGTTATATATAGTAATGCTTAGTCTACTTAGAAGTGATGTGGCCTTCCGCAATCTGAAGAACAAACGGCTCCGTGGCTGCGTGGTTTGGTCTTGATCTTGCTCCACGAATGCACAAAATGAAAGCGCACAGCAGAGCAAAGTTCAGTTTGTATCGAATCAAGTATAGCATTTGGGAATATGGACTGTCCTTCTTGTCACTCAAAAGATGAGCTATATAGACGTTTGAAGAAAGTGCCGCTCCCTACCTCCCTCACCTCTCCCTCTCCTCAGAGTCTCCTCACTTCGCCTCCCTCACCTCTCCCTCTCCATGCTGCTTCTCCCTCATTCCCTCACCCTCCCTCTCCCTTCCTTACCTCTCCCTCTCCCTCTCTCTCCCTCCCTCTCCATACCTCCCTCTAGCTCCCTCACTTCTCCCTCTCCTTCCCTCCTTCAGCTCTCCTCCCCATTCTTCTATTTCAATAGATTATGTCAACCTTGTGTTTGTGGTGGTGATAGGACCTGTATGTGATGCTGTCTATTGGTATGCCATAGCCAATATTAATGCAAAAGCACATCAAGGGTGTAACATTTAATGATTATACCGTACATATGCTGACTATATGTACAGTATAATGCACCTGTGTGTGTGTGTGTGTGTGTGTGTGTGTGTGTGTGTGTGTGTGTGTGTGTGTGTGTGTGTGTTGATCTATGTGTGTGTCAATCTGTATCCAACAAAAAAAAAAAAAAAGAGGACCCCAGGTCATTAGGGCTGGTCAGGGAGTTAGCACTCACTCTCAGGATATCGAGAAGACTAGTAGTGTGGGAGACCAGCTGCGAGACCCAAAGCTCCCCCCATACGGTTCTTTGTACAGGAGTATTGCAACTGACCACTGAGGGACAGGATTTTTTTTCAGAAATAAATCCGAAAAACCCGTCTGACGAGGGAATCGAACCCATAACCTCAGCACTACATGTCACCATCGCTAGCCGCTAAGCCATCGAGGACCTTCTGATTATTTACTATTTAAAGCGCTACTTATAGTTACGCTAGCTAGGTAATAGGAAAAAAAGATAAAAAAAGGTCTCCTGCGGAGTTCGAACCTGGGGTCATGCGCTTTGGAGTCCAGCCACACGGCCTCTGTGCCAACTGTGTCACTCTGAAAATTATTACTAAAAGCGCTATTTTAAGTACTGTTAAATCTGCGACTCGCAAAATGGAGGAAGAAAGATATGGAAACAATACTAGTTACGACCGTCCCATGTAGGCCAGACTAGCACATATATACAATTATATATAGATTCAGTTACAGATAACAGAAATTATATACCATATATTGTCTGCACACATGATGAAGTTTTAATCCATGCAGAGTAATCTATGGTGATCAAATCACAGTAGGCCATAATAGCTGATGAAATCTATGATGAAATCATCAGTCATGTACATAGCTACATGTACATGTTTTGCAGATCTTTGTGGAAAAGAATAAGCTTGCAGAAAAACCAAGCATATATATATATATATATATATATATATATATATATATATATACATACATGCATGTATACATCTTTAGAGTGAGTTAATTACAAATCACGATCATGCATGCATTTAATATACCACCTTCTATGTGATCACAAACCTTTTACAACATGCAGGAGTATATCCCCCATATGTCTATACTGCTTTATTTATACACATGGCAACTTTAATGTGGAGTTGTGTGTGTGTGTTATTACATGCACATGGGCATGCATGTCTGACATGTACGACAGTGTGCAAAGGTCTCATTTCAGAGTAAAATGCAATATTGCAAATACAATGAGCATGATATCTGCGTTGCGTACATGAAATACAAAAAAGCATAATTTAACTTCTATGGGTTTTCCGGAGCTACCAAGAGCCAAATCCGGTTCACTTCTTAGCTTCTGTTGCTTCACCTTCGGATGTGCTGGATTCAGAATCCGAGGACTTCTCAGAGGAGGAAGAAGAAGAGTCTTGAGACTTCTGTTCGTTTTCACTCATCTGGAACAAGAGAGGCAACACACAAAAGATAAGGTCTTGTCAAAATGAAACACTAGGTAAGTTGGTACAGTGGAACCTCTCTATATTGAACCCTCTGCAATCTGGAACCCTCTCTAAACTATATGTGTTTTCAAGTCCTGTTCTCTATACTTGCTGTACACACCATAGGAAATGAAAGTTACGTGATTGCTTTAGTTGTGCGATTATGCAAATTTTCACAAAATCACATTAATACTTCACTCGATGTACGTAAGCTTCTCAAGTATAACATTTTCCACCTTGTTCGTCTCTGCCAACTCCTAAACTAATGGGTATCAGTGAGCAAGCGACCAAAAAAGGCAACGCTGGTGTTGCAAAAGTCATTGGTAACTCCATCACTCCGACAGCAGGAAGAGAAAGTACTACAGTCTCCTGTAGCCAAGATTACTTAAATTGCCTCCTATATTCGATGACTATGTCACCAAATAAAGGAAGCAAAATAGCTGTCTGGGCTACACGAGACTAAAAGCACTACACTGTGTTCTCTGATGCAGACAGGGCAGGGGGTATAATAAGACTGCAGTATTTAGCCAAAAAACATACATAACTAAAAAACGAATAAAGCTCTTAGAACTCAAATCACAAAACTTCAGAGATGCATAACTTTCCAATCCTACAATACATGTAGAACCTTACTAATTCAAAAATCTGCCTAAACTGATAATTTTTCGTCCCAAGGCCTGGGTGTTTGGTTTAGAAGACTTCACCTTATCTACAGCTTCACCAGTACAAATGTGGTACTAAACAGCTAAATAACACAGCCTTGCCTAGATATACTGACCCGGAAACATACTGCTGGACCAGTGCTGGTAACAATAGCAAGAAATGTGAAAAGGCTGTGATTACCGTAGGTCCTACCACACTATTGGAGGTCCTCGTCAGCCAAAGTTGACAGCAAATTTCCAAAGCATGTATGCAGGTTGCAATGAAACACATACAAACATACATACGTACCTTTGATTTGTAGGCAATTTCAAAGAGCTTGAGAGCCGACTTCTGCAGCTCCCCAGTTGACTCTCGGATGGCCTCCGGTGTAGCCTCATCCGGATTGGCCAGAGTCTGGCGAAGATTGGCAATGGAGTCTCTCAGTTTATCAGCCTCCTCTGTGGGAAGCTGGTCCTTGTATTCCGCCATGTTCCTCTCAATGTCATTGATCACACTCTCAGCTTGATTCACAATCTCTACTCTGTCCTGCAAGAGCAGAGAGGATGTCCAAAATATGACAGGACATACGCACACATACCAAAAGTATAACAGATCTACGTATGTACAACATCTAGTACTTGCGTGCAACATCAATTTTAGCATACAGGATATTTCAAACTTTATGCGATGACACACACGTGCGCGGGCACACACACACAACACACATACACACACACACATACACACACACACACATGCACACACACACATACACGTATGAACACACTTACTTTCCTAACTTTGTCCTCTGCTGCATACTTCTCAGCATCTTTGACCATATTCTCAATTTCATCCTTTGACAGTCCACCAGACGACTGAATCACAACTGAACACACACACAATGTAGAAGAGTGCTTGTATATACACTAATACAAATGATTGCAAAAACACAAAACACACACACACACAACACACACTTATGCATGGAACATTTCTCACTTTCTTGTCTCTTTCCAGTTCCCTTGTCTTTGGCTGAGACGTTCACAATACCATTAGCATCAATGTCAAAAGTCACATCAATTTGGGGAACACCCCTTGGAGCTGGGGGTAGGCCAACCTGCAACCCCAAGGGAATAACACATGTTTACACATACTTTACACATACAAATATAATAACCAATACATGCATGTACTAGCATTAGTACACACACACACACACACACACACATACACACACACACACACACACACACACACACACACACACACACATACACACACACACACACACACACACACACCAGAGTGAATCTTCCGAGCACTTTATTGTCTTGAGCCATCTCCCTCTCTCCCTGACACACAATAATCTCAACTGAAGTCTGCCCATCGGCCGCCGTGGAGAAGACTTGACTCTTCTTTGTTGGGATGGTAGTGTTCCTGTTGATCAGACGGGTGAATACTCCCCCGAGTGTTTCAATACCAAGTGAGAGTGGAGAAACGTCGAGCAACAACACATCTGTTACATCCCCAGCCAGCACTCCACCCTGCACGACACAACAAGAGACCACATTAAAGTGTATACACGTACACCACACACAGTTTTAGCTGTGTACAACATGCAACTGCACAAACGTCATGCATGAACAGTACCCAAATACATACGTAAGTATAAGAGAAAATACTCAAACAGCATACGTACATACACACATACATAATTAATGAACGTATATCAAAGTACAAATGCACTTGTATGCATGTATTGTATACAGTGCCTACAACTGTATAGACACAAATGTGAAAAGTGTCAATGGCACGTACATGCACACACCAGAGCTCGAAAATACAACCGGACATCTGACATTTTCCGATCAATTTCAGTAAATGTCTGGATGTTATCAACTTTGGCAGGACATTGTGTCCCCGATCATTTTCAGTAAATGTCTGGATGTTATCAACTTTGGCAGGACATTGTGTCCGGTCAAAGGAAGTGTTTATGGCTATTGGAGGCTGTCATAGTTCAGGTGACAGATTGTGGTCTGTCACTTTCTGCTATTAATTAGGTAGTGGCACCATAGGATAGAAACAGCTGTTTAGTATATAGCCTTGCAGTTCAAAACAGCCTCTCCTAAGTGTATATGGACACTGATGCTTTAGAAGCCAGTTGCACAAAACCTTTTCACTTACACTGAAAGCAATACTATTGTTTTGTGACTGGGGAAATGCTAAATTGCTACTGCACATAGCATGAAAATACCAGAAACTGCATACGTATGTATGCTGGCTCACAGCTGCATACATGATAGCAAGGAGAAACTAGCAAAGTATGTGATTGCTATAGTCAAATTATCATGTCTGAGCAAATATGTGAATGTCCGGACATTTTGGAGTTTGTCTGGACATTATGTCCAGACACTTCCAAAAAGTTATTGTGAGCTCTGCACACACACACACACACACACACACACACACACACACACACACACACACACAGTGACACACACACACACACACACACACACACACACACACACACACACACACACACACATACACACACACGCACGCGCACACACACACACACACACACACACACACACACACACACACAGTGACACACACACACACTCACACACACACACACACACACACACTCACACACACACACACATACACACACACGCACGCGCGCACACACACACACACACACACACACACACACACACACACACACACACACACACACAGTGACACACACACACACACACACACACACACACATGCACACACGCACACATACACACACACACACACACGCACACACGCACGCACACACACACACACACACACACACACACACACACACACATACGTACACAACACACACCTGGATGGCAGCTCCAATGGCAACAGCCTCATCAGGATTGACAGATTTACTGGGTGTTCTCCCAAACACTTTTTGGACCATTTCATTCACCTTTGGCATACGGGTCATCCCACCGACTAGGATGACGTCCCCAATATCAGACTTAGACATGTCAGCATCCTTCAGAGCTTTCTCACAAGGGCCGATGGTTTTCTGGATTAAATGTTCTGTGAGGCTCTCAAACTTTGCACGAGTTATCTTCATGTTCATGTGTTTGGGCCCCGTGGAGTCCACCATCAGATACGGTAGGTTGATGTCCGTTTGAAGGGATGCGGACAGCTCAATCTTAGCCTTCTCTGCTGCTTCTCTCAGCCTCTGGAGACCCATTGGGTCCTTGGATATATCCACACCTTGCTGCACAGAGCGTTGACAACAACAGAAATAAGATAGTGTACATACGTAAGTACCATATACATGTAGTAGGAATTTTTCAAGGGGTAATTCATATATATACGTATATATATATATATATATATATATATATATATATATATATATATATATTGAACCCTGAAATACATATTCAAAAAGTTAGTATTACTACAAGTTTTAATAACCACAAAGTTTTAACCGTGAATAGTTCAAATTATTAGCATCCATGAAAATTTTAACCCTTAAAAAATACCCTCTATTGTGGTACTTACGTATGCAATAAATACATCAATGCAGGGTTTTACGTACGTATCTGAAGGAAAATGATCTCGGGGGGGGGAGGGGTGAAGTACTATGTATGTATGTATGTATAATTGTTTGCCAAAAAAGTACAGTAAAACGTGCTTAATTCTTACCTCGTAGGGGGACACAAAATCTGTACTTACTGATTATCAGAAGTACTTACTATGAGGTTTGGTTTATGTACATGAAGTATACACAGGGACAGAAATAGGAGTACCTATAATCCAGGAGTATGTGCTATCCCAGGTGCTTACTAAGCATATCCCTCTGTAGTTACCAGTGTTCTCCCCAGAAATATTTTAAGGCATGTTGAAGTTCATGCCACTTTGAGTGTACATATTATCAGGGGTGGATGTAGGAAAGCTCAAGGAAAAAAGGTTCCCAAGTTGCTGTGGGTACTTAATGACCTTTTTTTAGGGAATGGCTATTAGCATTTATATATCTATTATGGGTGAGCTAAGTCTTTCCTGTCCACCTAAATCGCTATACACTTCTTCTTCCAGCAGATTTACCAGTTGTGTTTCCTATTTTAATGCCTTCTTTTCTCTAAAAACGCAGTCAACTTATCTTCCACTAAGCGCGGACGGTTCAGTTCAGTGATCAAATTATGTTTATCCTTAAAGATCGTACGCTTGCGACGCCAATCAAGCACGAAAATGCCTCCTGTCGCACGAAGTACGTTTCATGACGTCATCACATTAAAATGGAGAATACTTGCGGAGGTTATTTTAGTTTAAGTTTGGGCATTTGCATCATTTGTTCTCCTATAAAATACTCTGAAGGCCCATAGATGTACACTTCTGCAAAAACTAGGAAGAAAAGAAGGCATGTCGGGCCGACATGCCTTAAGATACCTGGGGAGAACACTGAGTTACTATATCTGCACCACTTGAAACACTCTATAATGATTGCGCAAGTTTGCATTCACTGGTGGGATTCTTTGGTTTAGGGGAACGAACCCATGTCAGGACGTTTTGCCATGATTATCATGCCACTCATCTGCTGTGATTGCAACCACAGTGTAGCCTCTCTAAACTGGACACCCTTAGGACCAAAGAAAAGGTTTAGTTTAGAGAGGTTTCCAGATAAGAGAGGTTCTATATGTACAGCAAGTATAGAGAGCAGGACTTAAAAACACATCCAGTTTAGAGAGGGTTCAGATTAGACAGGTATCACTGTAGATCAGGATTTTCTAATGATACGATAGTCGTCTGAAAGACACTCACAGCATAACGCTAATTTTGAACCCCTTCTCAACTCTACAATATGGTTGACTGAAACTTACATCTTTCTTGAACTCGGCAATCATGAAGTTGACCAGACAGTTGTCAAAATCTTCTCCTCCGAGGAAAGTGTCCCCGTTGGTCGACTTCACCTCAAACACACCTTTCTGTATCTCCAGAATCGAAACATCAAAGGTACCTCCTCCAAGATCATACACAACAATACTGGATTAGAAAAATAAAAAAATAAAAATGAAAAAACATCAAATGGTTACAAATGAAATCACATACACTAACAGATAGAGCAAGCAATACAAGAAAGGCAAGTAAACAGATGGTAAACAGATTTGTATAGAACAAACACAAAGTGAAGTGGACAATAAGGATAGCAAACAGACAGAACTACGAGCAAAATAAGGGCAATTAAGAAGTAAGGAAGTTGAACAAGGCTTACAGAAACAGACGTGTGGGGAAAATAATGAGAGGAAGTACAGAGGACAAGGATGATGAAACAGAACACAAGGGACCACACACCACACAGCAATTAAAGATGGCGGACAGTACATTCAGCAACCATAGCTGTATATTGTATATACGTGTGCACCTAAAATGAGTACAGTGAAACGTGTCCTAAGCACCACCTGTACAGAAGGACCACCTGTACAGAAGGACCACCTGTATAGAAGGACCACCTGTATACAAGGACCACTTGTACAGAAGGACCACCTGTACAGAAGGACCACCTGTACAGAAGGACCACCTGTATAGAAGGACCACCTGTACAGAAGGACCACCTGTACAGAAGGACCACCTGTATAGAAGGACCACCTGTACAGAAGGACCACCTGTATAGAAGGACCACCTGTATAGAAGGACCACCTGTACAGAAGGACCACCTGTACAGAAGGACCACCTGTATAGAAGGACCACCTGTACAGAAGGACCACCTGTACAGAAGGACCACCTGTATAGAAGGACCACCTGTATAAAAGGACCACCTGTACAGAAGGACCACCTGTATAGAAGGACCACCTGTATAGAAGGACCACCTGTATAGAAGGACCACCTGTATAGAAGGACCACCTGTATAGAAGGACCACCTGTATAGAAGGACCACCTGTATAGAAGGACCACCTGTCTATAGCGACCACTACAGGCTAGTCTGTAAATCTCTTTAACGATACTGTTGCACCTCTACATAAGGACCACAGAGATCACAAGTACTTGGTCCCTCAAGTGGTCTCTGTACACAGGTTTCCCTGTTAAACAAGTTGAATGTGCACATTCATACAAACAGAAGCACATGTTCTACACACGAGGAGCTGTTACATAACCTGGATACACAGGTAAGTAACTACAAGACTCCTCTTGTATTATGTATGTTCAAAACTGGACTAAATATACATACGCATGTATGTACATATGCACAACATACGTACATACGCACACACATGTACAGCATAAGTGCACACAGGTGATTTCAAGCTCATGATTTATGTCCAAAATTGGACTGAACATATATGTAAGTAGGTATATGTGCATGATGTACATCCGTATACAACATGAACAAATGTAGGTGCATTCACCACCTACGTCTTATCGTCCCCCTTGTCCTCTCCATAGGCGAGAGCGGCTGCAGTCGGTTCGTTGATCACTCGCAGAACCTCAAGTCCAGCAATCCTACCAGCATCCTTGGTTGCCTGACGTTGTGAGTCATTGAAATAAGCTGGAACAGTCACAACTGCATTCTCCACTCGCTGACCAAGATAGTTCTCTGTACAAGGAGAGGATAAATACTGTACTTGGACAAAGGTACGTACCAAAAGGCTTATTCACAACAATGTACTTGTGTGTGTGTGTGTGTGAGCGCGCGCACGCACGCACACACACACACACACACACACACACACACACACACACATACACCACAAACACAAACACACACACACACACACACACACACACACACACACACACACACACATACACCACAAACACACACACACACACACACACACACACACACACACAAACACACACACACACACACAAACACACACACACACACACACCAGCTGTCTCTTTCATCTTAGTGAGGACAAAGGCCCCTATTTGACTAGGTGAGTAAGTCTTTCCATTAGTGTCTTCTACCCAGGCATCACCATTGGAGGCCTTCACAATCTTGTAAGACACTGTATTCCTACGAAATGGGAGAGAGATTTGAGCATAGGCTTGTCAAGCACTTTACAGGTACACACACACATACACACACTCACATTTCTTTTTTGACCTCAGCATCATCAAACCTTCTCCCAATGTATCTCTTTGTAGCAGTGAACGTGTTGTGGGGATTAGTGACAGCCTACACACACACCAAAGAGCACAACACTTTACAAACGTACATACACTTCAAGTAACACTCATGCCTAGAAATCACTGTTTCCATACATCAGTACAGATTGCGTACATGCAAATACATATACGTACATATACGTACTGCAGTGAACCGATTTTTGTTCACATAAATTTTTACAAATTCAAACCAGGGATGTAAGTTCATGTTAATACTTTAACAAATCATGGAAACAAAATAAGACAGAATAACTGCATGTTTGTACGATTGAATGTTAAAATATTTGGGAATGAAAATTTGTGACTCATGTCAATCCTTAAAATAAGGACACCTCACTAATCAGTCCAAACATGTCCGGAATAGAGAGGGTCCATTCACTGTACATTCAGCTTTGTGTGAGAGTGATATGTACATCAGACCAATGTGTGTGTCCTAGTGCCTGTTGGTACCGTGCACTGTCATGATATCACGGATGGATTGATTGATGTGCACATGCACGGATGTTCTCTGAAGTACGTTCGTACTTGTCGCTTGGCTTGTATTCCGACGATCCTCTCTCCATCCTTTGTAAAGGCGACTACTGACGGAGTCGTACGAGATCCCTCGGCATTTTCAATCACTTTAGGTGTTTTCCCCTCCATCACGGAAACACATGAATTAGTTGTCCCTAAATCTATTCCAATAACGTGCCCTTTAACTTTTGTGCTATAGAGACAATGAAGGAAGGAATAGCTAACATTCTAATTAACATGTACAGCATACATACTTGAGGCTTGGACACACACACACACACACACACACACACACACACACACACACACACACACACACAATGCACACTTACGTATGTACATACACACACAAGACCATACACACATACATACACGCTACGTATACCATGTAACAGCACACACAGAGCTACAAGTAAGAGAAACACATGCACTGGTCTCCCTATCATCCAACAGCAACACAAGTACAGCTACACTGACCTATAGAACCTGTTCCAGTAGAGAGACGATGAGGTGTCAGGGGACGCAATCTGGAGAATAGGGGGTGTCAACAGCAAACAAAAACTTCGCAAATACATACATACAATCGTACATGCCCACATTTGCATATTATACACTATGTATCAGCAGCTGCACTAGCCGAAGCTGCATACACTGATGTTACGCTGAAACATTACCAAAGACAGATACAAACATGCACCATAGATAGCCCCATGCCTGTCTGTAGTAAGGACACCACTCAGACCTTCGTTTAAAAATTCTCTGGGCAGGGGGGGAGGGAGGGAGGGCAGGGGCATTCTCATGAAATATAAACAACAGAGGCAAATGTATCCACAGACCTACGTATGTTAGGCTATGTATGTAAGCATATTATTTGACTATTCCAAGTGGGGCAAGATTCTACCAAGGGATGGGTTAACTGCAGCCCTCTCCCCGTAAGCTGTACCATGAGGACCACAGTAAACTCTCCTGTATATGGAGGTGTCCTTATTTCGAAAAGTTTAAATGTACGTACACTTGTCAATGCACAGTCTTACCGAACATTGACATACGTATATACATAATATTATCTACATTATCATGACACACACCACTGCGACTCTGCAATACCCCAGACTAGTAAGATCACTTCAGTACCTATGGTATAGCAGACAGCGACCTGCCCCACTGTGCATAAAGTACATACAGTCAAACCTCGCTAACACGAAACTCAGGGGACTGTACTGAAATTTCATCTTAACAGTATTTCATGTAAACAGTACTACATGTTATGCTTGTATCTGCACTTGGACTTGGCTAGCATTTCATGTTAAAAGATATTTCATGCTAAGCAGTTTCATGTTAATGAGGTTCGACTGTATCTTTGAACACTTGCCTCTTAGTGTAAAGACATGCGATAGGAATGGTCACATTGGAAGGAAGAAGAATGTTCTGGTTTGCAAGTATGAAGGCAAAGGAAACCACCTAACCATGCACTCATTGTAAATACGCACTGCAGCTGAGCCCGGATAGACCCCATCTCTGGAACCAGCACACAGTGCTCACATGTCAGGATTTGCATGTGTCAGAAGTCACCTTGTCAACTGGTAGACATGACCGGAACAAACACGCATAGTGATTTGGTATATTCTGACATAAAAGGTCAGAAAGGTTGGGTTGACTTCACGTTATGAACGTGGAGGGACCTACGAATGCTTGGAGAGGTATCATCGCGAGACGTTACCGGCTGTACGTATGTAGTTGAGCAGTTTTCGGTTACTTTATTATTTGAACATACAGTATATACCTACAGCAATAGTCCACACAGAGACACGATCACATACACACCTCCAAGAAGACCGCCATATCTACACAGAACAAAGCGGAACAAACCTGTCGCGATCGCAAAGTTCTGCTGGTTACAGACGCGATGGGGGCTTTACCCCACATGGATCTCAGTGCCGACATCATTTTCGCGTAGACAGCAGCCAAATGGATCCTTAGTGAGCTTGTGTAATGAGAGCAAACACAATATTGCGCAGAAAGATGGCCGGGATCGAGCAGCGCTAGAACTTACTACACGTGTCCTCGATGATGCAATACAAGCCGCGCGCGTGACGTTTTGCATAAATGACGCAATAATGCTGATGATGGTAAAACGCGAACAGATCGCTAGAAACGTCTGAATAAGTCCAAATTAATAGCCAAACTCGTGGCTGAAAATAGCAAATTTGACTTATAGTCTAGTAGATGTGATTGGTAGTATAATCGACTATAGATTGAATCTGGTGCAATGTGGACAGTATACTGCATGGTGATTAAGTCATGCTTAATAAGTGCATTAATTTTTTACCGAATTAATCCACATGCACACACGTACAAGAAACTATAGCTGGGGAGTAAGTTAGTTCCAAGCACTTTGAGACCCTGCATATAGTCAACTGGTTTATCTGGAATACCGTAAAAGGAAAGGTTTCGCTGCATGGGCTAAATATAAAGTGTACCACAAATACCATGTGTGGTACACAAATACCATATACCATTATATCAGCTAATATATATAATTGTTTCTTTATAATTGTATTATATATGCATCTCCACGCTTGCATGGGGCATATGCACACGTGTGCATACACATGTATGTAATGCACATTGCATGTGTGTTGGTGCATGCAGTGTGTGTGTGTGTGTATGTTTGTGTGTGGTATGTGTGTGTGTGTGTGTGTGTGTATGTGTGTGTGTGAATGTGTGCATGTTCATGCATACATGCATGCATGCATCATCACATGCAAGAGAATACGTATATAAAAATGTCCACTATTCAGTATTGAATGTTTTATGTATACATTTACACATGCAATCAAATTTATGTGAATCTGGTCACACAAAAGTCCTCTACCGAGAAGTTCCCACAGGTGGGGCGTTAGATGAGAGAGGTTCCACTTGCTCTGGCTCGAAGCACGACCATGCAATTCTCGTGACAGATTGAATGCCAAATTTAATTAAAACCAGCTAATGAAAACTCACTACTATCCACTGTAATAGGCTACTGTAAAACAGTCTATATAGTCTAAGCTGTACCAGTTGCTTAGTATGCTAAAACACTGCTACTCTTGCAGTTTTACTGCATGCGAACTTTGAAAGAGAAACTAGCTTCGATACTGGGTGAACGAGCTGCCCCCACTGCAAGAGTAAGGATGAAAAACACTACATAACAACACACATTGCGTACATAATACACAAACATGTACAAGGTGTTCCATTGGCACGGGTCACACAAAAATGACTATGCCATTGTACTTCAATTTCACGTGGTATTATAATTGCAGTACTCGCCGACTGGAAGCCATCTATGAAGCCATCCGCAAAAATTTAAATCAGGCTCTTGTGCAATGGCAAACATGGCCGTGCACAAACATAAAAACGTAAAAACTACCAAATACAAGATCTGTGGTAGTATCACACAGTGAAAATCAAAGCACATACAGTATGTACATATGCGCATTGTGTATTACAAATATTCACAAGTGGTTCACACAAACTCACAACAATAACCTGGACAATGGGACCTTACCAATCTGACAGTCTCTGCATTATTAAGAGTCACTTGATAATCTGACAACCCTATTACAGCACATACATATTTTAGGATCCACGCAGTGCATCAGATTGTGGAGGCTCCATTGTGAAGTTATTGATAAAGGTACGTAAGTACGCACACACACACACCATCAAAAGTCATGCCGATACTTTGGAGTCCGTGCTCACACTAACTATGCAATGTGGGGGATACACATAACAGCTCCCTGCCACAGTAGTACACCTTCTCACACACTTAACAGCTCCCTGTCACAGTAGTACACCTTCTCACACACTTAACAGCTCCCTGCCACAGCAGTACACCTTCTCACACACTTAACAGCTCCCTGCCACAGTAGTACACACAGTAGTACACACAGTAGTACACCTTCTCACCATTTAACAGCTCCCTGCCCTTCTCACACATGCAAAACACATCTGTAATGAATTCTATGACAACTTACGTGGATCCACTTTGACCCATTGGTAAACTTCCGCTACCTGTGCCCCTACATAGAAAGAGAGAGGGGGGGAGATGACATACTATACATAGTAGAACACACTTCGTATGTGAGTATGCGAAAGGCAACACAAAGTCTGTGTTTGGTATCAAAGGTGCTTACAATCAGGTAGTTTCAATTTTTAAGTTTATGTACCATGATCCAAGAGCTAGGGACAGAGTGTGGATCAAGTACGTGTCATCCTCAGGTACATACACACATACTAAACCAGGTTCCCCTAAGCAACACATGACAAGGGCATGGGCCCTGTCTGAAAGTAGCAGTGCTGTAAGACATGTTTTGTACAAAGCTATCATAGATTGGACGTTTTAGACGGGGGTCGGACATATTGTCAGGACAAAATGGCACCATTATAAAAATACTTTATCTCCTTTAGTCTGTACGTACATACAGTATGTCACTTGTCAAACACCAGTAGTGATATGTCTGAGAAATACTGAATGCGCTAGGACACACATCGACTGGCAAAACTAGAACCTTATCTACAGTGCTGAAACAGTGTATGAGAGCAGCTGTTACCATGGTGATTGGTTCTGCTGCTGCTGCTGCTGCTGCTGCTGCTGCATCCAACCGAACCCTTGACCTTGACTCGCCAGATTCCTCAGTGGATCAGCAGTTGCATAACGGGCAAATCCAGCAGATTGCCTACAGGTGCACAGAAAATGTGAGGAAACAGAAACAGTTACTCAGTACAGAACTGTGGAGTGATTCAGTAATGCTACATGGGTTATTGGGGGAATGCCTTAGGGGAGGGTGAGGGTGAGGGTGATTGAAGATCAATTTGACTGGATGATGAGCTAGAAAGCGAAGGAGACGGAAACCAAATCTATTCATTACAAGGTGTTGCAAAACTCAATAAGTTAACCCCTTGGTAACCTGAAATCCATGCTAAACAAAATTTCCTTCAAGGCCCTTCTTCCCGTACATGCACAACTAATCTGAAAACCTCAAAACCACACATTTCATGATTATTGAAAGAATTCAATTGTGAGTGGGTACATTGTAAAATTGACTACGACCATGCATCACAGTACTACGACCATGCATCACAGTACTACGACCATGCATCACAGTACTACGACCATGCATCACAGTACTACGACCATGCATCACAGTACTACGACCATGCATCACAGTACTACGACCATGCATCACAGTACTACGACCATGCATCACAGTACTAAACCAGAGGACACTGTACTAACGCAGCTTGATTGCTTTGACTGGAGGGACCAAACATGTTTTGAGATGGTGTAGAACTAAACTGAACCCTGGTGTCTGGGCCTCCAGCGAGACCTCCACCCATCCCACTTCCTTGTCCACTTCCAAGACCAGTTCCAAGACCAGTTCCGATACCACTTCCAAGACCAGTTCCAAGACCAGTTCCAATCCCACTCCCAAGACTGGTCCCTTGAGTGCTACCAATACCCCCTCCGAGACCCATTCCAATACCAGTCCCAAGACCGCTTCCAATTCCAGTTCCCAATCTGCCAGTCAGACCACCTCCAACAGTACCAGTAGAAGTTGCAGTGGTGGACCACCAGGGAGTGTCAGAGGCAGCCCTGGATCCAAAGACGAGCCCACCAGCAGGACTCTCTCCTCCACCAACACCTCCACTGAGACGACTTGGTTGGAGTAGTCCTAACAAAGAAGATTGAGCCAATTCAAACCATATATGTATGTACATCAATATCCGTCACATCCTAACAACAAACAGGAAACAAACAGACATGCACACACACACACACACACACACACACACACACACACACACACGTGCACACACACACACACACACACACACGCACACACACGTGCACACACACACGCGCGCGCGCGCGCATACACACACAAACTTGTGCCCAAACACACATGTGCACACACAAACACGTGCACACACAAACACGTGCACACACAAACACGTGCACACACACAAACACGTGCACACACAAACACGTGCACACACACACACACACACATACACACACACACACACACACACACACACACACACACTGTTACCTGCTCCAGACATTCCTCCCGAGGAAGATGACTGGGGAACAAACAACGTTGTACCGGAAGATCTGGAGAGTGCTCCTGGATTCCAACCACCACTGGCATCGGACGTACCCAAACTGGAGAGCTTTGATCCAAGCAGCCCCTCCAATATACCATCTCCTTCAGAAAGCTGGGGATGCTCAGCTACGTGCAAGAAGCAAATTCAAATGAGGAACGTGACTATTATACACTATGTATGTATGTATGTACTACACACAAGTATGTACATACTACGTATACCGGTAAGTACTTTGGGAAGAATAACATATGTATGTACACACATGTACTTCAAAGCTTATAAGAATTGTAACATACACTCACTGACTAATACATAAACTACATAAGTATTTATGCACATATGTAATGCTCAAAAGCATACCCTTACACAAATACACACACACACACACACACACACACACACACACACACACACACACACACACATGCACGCACACACACATGCACACACCAGCACACACACACACACACACACACACACACATACACACACACACACACACACACACACACACACACACACACACACATGCATGCACACACACATGCACACACCAGCGCGCACACACACACACACACACACACACACACACACACACACACACACACACACACACACACACACACACACACACACACACACACACACACACACAATTTAACCACACAATCTACACACTTACTCTGAACATTACCCATTTCTTCCATATCATCATTGCTGTCATCAGGTACAATTCCTGTGACAGTAGAGGAACCAATACCAGAACCAGCAGTTGCCAGCTGAGGCAGGAGCCCAGGTATGCTACCTGTTGTTGCTGCTGTTGTTATCGTTGTAGTTGCAGCCAATGTCAGCATTGCTGTTGTTGTGGCTGCTGTCAATGCTGGCATTGTTGTTGTTGTTGTTGTTGCTGATAAAGATGCCACAACTGGACTTATTTCACTCTGTGGGATTCCTTTGATCCCATACAAACCAGACGTGAGATTAGGTACATCGGGTACTCCGGAGCTTGTGGACACTGCTTGACTGGTCACTGTGAGGGTGGCAACAGAGAAGAACACTTCACAAGGAGCATCTCACACAGTGAGGTACCACCGCAGCAAGTAGCAACTCTTACAGCACGGCAACTGAGGGCACAAGAACACTACATGGTCTACGTACAGATCTATGTAAAGCACAAAGGGAGACAGACAGATGTATGTACAGTCCAATACAGTAGACACTTTAATTTTCGCGTGGTTTAATATTCGCGGGGTATTCGCGGATTGGGAGCCATCCGCAAAAGTTTAGACCCGTGAAAATTTACACTGGGCTCTTGTGCAATGGCAAAACATGGCCATCCGCGAATATTATAACGCGAAAATCACTAAAAGACAAAATCCGCCAAATATACACCCCGCGAAAATTAAAGCGTGTATGGTATATGGTACAACAAAGCTGCAAAAATTTATGTGTGCAAGAGTAGTATGTATGCAGAGAATCTTGGTCAGTTTAGGCAAATACCGGTTCACAGGGTGCCAGATTAGGCAGTTTCCACTGTAGGAACACAATACTATGTACAAATGAACAAATGTACATAATACACACAGTATACACATCAATTTTCGCACGTTTGCATATTCGCAGTATTTGCAGATTGGAAGTCATATGCGAAAGTTTACACCTGTGGAAATTTAGATTGGGCTCTTGTGCAATGGCAAACATGGCCGTCCGCAAATATAAAAATGAGAAAATTGCCAAAAACCAAGATTCGGGAAAGTTTCAGCCAGCGACAATTGAAGTGCACATGGTACGTACAACAGTACAAACGTACATAGTGTGTACTTTCCACATAGTGATACAGGTATCAAACTATGTACGTACGTAAAACACAATATTAACCCTGTTCGGTTGAGTGGGCACCCATCACTGTGGACACACGCGTATGCACAGTGGACCCCTCTAACCTCACCACCTGGAAAACAGTATTCCTATGAGCGGAATATTCCAGTATCTCAACAAGACCATACTACATGTATGTACATACGCATGTACATTGTCACGGGATAAGCTGGGGTTCAAAACCACACAACAGACTCTCTGACAGTAGAAACTCTGAAATAAGGAAATTGTACAATAAATCTGTCTACAAAGGCCACGGTCTGAGGTCCCAAAGTATTCCTCTAAAGCAACCTCCCTACAAAGGACAATACAGCACAGACACAGTCTGAGGTCCCAAAGTATTCCTCTAAAGCAACCTCCCTACAAAGGATAATACAGCTGAATGTACATTTTCCCTAAAGTGTCCTTTGTTTGGAGGCTCACTCTGTGTTTTCCCTAATCAACACATTATGAGTGTAAAGTGAACAAGTGGACCAACAGCAGCTATGATGTAGGAACACGTACATACCTGTGTGGATTGATGAAGCAACCTGCTCTCCTGGACCCTCTTGGGCTCTCACTGAGTCAAGCAATCCAGTTGTTTGTGGCACAACTGAGGATGTTTCCGCACTCACAGACTGATCTGGACTTCTTCTTACTTCAATGGAAGCAGATGCTGTTGTTTGTACCTGTTCCTGCTGCTGTTGTTGTTGTTGTTGTTGTTGTTGCTGCTGCTGCTGCAATGATGTATCGGCAGATGAGACTAGTTCATTAGGAGCAGAAACTGTGGACGATTTCTTCAAGGGGAACTCCGAGGGAGGGAGCGAACTCTTGAAATGAATACCACCGCCATCCTCTCGAGGTGGTGAGGACTTCCATTGATTACGTAATCCGAGTTCAAAAGGGGATTCCCTTCCGCTTGGTCCAACAGGGGGCGTGGCTGCAAATTGTATTTGGGGACTTACTCGTCCTGAGTTAGTGGGCCGTGGCTGGGGACCAAAACCACCATTATCAGGTTGCTTCTTCTCAGGTGTGGCTGCACTCACTTCGATCTGAGGCTGTGTCTTCGTCGATGGAAGAGAGGAGAATCTGCTTAGAGGAGGTCTGCTTTCCTTGGCTACAGTCCCAACAGGAACAGTATTCAATCGCTCCAACGAACCCCTACCTGACTCCTGCTTTAAAGGTTCTGTTTTGGTGCTAGCCACTTTTGGAGAAGTACCAGTCACAGTGGTCTGTGGTGATGAAGACATCACTGATAGGGTTGTGGATGTAAACAGTGGTGGTTTTGTGGTAAACAGCTGTGTCGTTGCTGTTAGCACTTGTGACATTGATGGCATCAGTTGCACTGTTGATGTCAACACTGGTGTTGTTGTTGCTAACAGTGGTGATGCTGACATAAACAACGGTAATGTTGATGTTAACAGTGGCGTTGTTACTCTTGTTGGAAAAGAGGACGTTGCTGGCAGAAGTGACGAGGATACTTGTGGCAACGGAAAACCAGCAGAAGACCGCAACGATGGGGAGCCAGAGGTCAGGGTGGTGCTGGCTGTACTAGGAGACAAGGCAGAAGACGATAAACTCATCGCCGGTTTAAAAACGCTTGAAGATGAGAATGCAATGGAAAGCGGCGTTTCCTTTCGATCTTCCTGCTGCTTCTGCTGGTATAGCTGTGCTGAGGTAGCTGTACCTGTAGGAAGCGATTGGCCTGGCTGAAAACCAACTGGTGCTCCACCACCATCTTGATTGCGGCTCGGCAGTGGAAAGGTACCATCCTGTGATCCTTCTGATTCTGAGCATGATCCATCCTCAGATTGTGAGTTTGTTTCACTTCCTGCCATAAAGTTAGAAAACGACGTTACCACAGGGACTGAAGTTGTTGTAACAATGGAAGTTGATGCAGGAACTGGAGTAGACGTGGACAAGATCCCTGCAGGCTTGGAAACCTGAGACACAGATGAAAACCCTAAAGAAACTGGCATCATTCCTTTCTGATACGACTGTTGTTGTTGATGCTGTTGTTGTTGTTGTTGTTGTTGTTGTTGTTGTTGTTGTTGTTGAGGCTGTTGCTGCTGCTGTGGCTGTAGTGGATGCTGCTGTTGTACTGTTGTCGTTCCCAAGAAGGGATCACTACCTTTAGGAATTGACATTCCGGGCAGGAAGACTCCCGGTTCTCCTCCACCTTGATTCCTACTCAGAGCAGGATGGACACCCATGGCATCTTCTAACACTTCTGAATCGGAGTAAGACTCATCTCCACTCTGCGATTGTGTGTCACTGCCCACCATCAGGGGAACTTTGGTGGCTGTAGGCATAGTGAAAACAGGTACACTAAAGCCAGTGGACACATACTTTGAGGTAAGTGATTCCGAGGGACCCCCTGACAAGTACGATGAGCTGTACAACGGATACCCACCCAGTGGTGCAAGGTTTGAGGCAGCAACACCTCCAGGTACGATGCTAGGAGGTTGGGTGGGGTCCACAACTCTATTCCCAAAAGGAGTAGAGGAGATGGGGCCACTGTTTAACAAAGAGGCGGGAGGACGAGGGAGCCATTCAATACTACCACCTTCATCACCTTCAAGGTCCTTCTCGGGTTCTCTGTCCTCAGGGAGTACCGGACTGGAGGGAGGGGACCATCTAATGGTCTTCTCGGCAAAGGTCTTCACTGGAAACTTTGTCACCGGCATGATATGTACATTCATGAGATGGTCAGTCAGTTCCTGTAGTTTTGTGTCAGTTGGCCCCGTCTGCTGGGATGAGGGGGCCAAACTGGAATCATCACTAACACTTAAAACAGTGTCCTCCTTTCGCAAACGACTGTCAAGACCATAACTCTTCGAACGGACTTTTACAGGTACCACCCTGCAGATGAGTACAGGATAGAGAACTGATATACTTGTACTCTGCATGTGGGCATGTGTGTTTACGTGTGTGTGTGTACGTGTGTATGTGTACATGTGTGTGTGTGTGTGTGTGTGTGTGTGTGTGTGTGTGTGTGTATGTGTGTGTGTGTGTGTGTGTGTGTGTGTGTGTGTGTGTGTGTGTGTGTACGTGTGTTGTGTGTGTGTGTGTGTGTATGTGTGTTTGTGTGTGTGTGTGTGCGTGCATGTGTGTATGTGTGTTGCGTGTGTGTACACATGTGTGTGTGTGTGTGTGTGTGTGTGTGTGTGTGTGTGTGTGTGTGTGTGTGTGTGTTGCCCATGTGTGTAAGTGTGTTGTGTGTGTGTGTGCACGTGTGTGTGAGTATGTATATGGTGTGTGTGTGTGTGTGTGTGTGTGTGTGTGTGTGTGTGTATGTGTGTGTGTGTGTGTGTGTGTGTGTGTGCGTGCATGTGTGTGTTCATGCATATGTATGCATGTCTATGAACTCATAGATATGTACATACATCCTACACAGTACACACATATGTAGGGTGGACATCCTCATAACTTACTTTGCAGGTGGTGGATACTTGACATACGCGATAGATCTGGATGAGTCAGGTCTGTACAAACCGAGCCTTTCCAACTTCTTCTGAAGAAGTTCCAGTTTCTTCATCTGAAACATCAGAAAAAAATGGGAGGACACACATGACATACCTACCCACATATGCATGTATGTATGTATGTACGTATGTACATATGTACGTATGTACGTATGTATGTATGTATGTATGTATGTATGTATGTATGTATGTACGTATGTATGTATGTATGTATGTACGTATGTATGTACGTATGTATGTACATACATACGTATGTACGTATGTATGTATGTACGTATGTATGTATGTATGTATGTATGTACATATGTATGTACATATGTATGTATGTATGTACATATGTATGTACGTATGTAATAGTTGTATCCTGCCTTGGTGTGCTACAGCAGCCATAAAGTGCTAATTAATTGACCGAGGGCGCAGCCCGAGGTCAATTAATTAGCACTTTATGCTGCTGTAGCACACCAAGGCAGGATACAACTATTATGTGTCATGGTGAAGCCAAACACTGCAAAATGTGACAATTGACAACTACTAATTAATGAGGCATGAATGGGTTTTGGCTGGCAGGAGATTGACAAGAACCTTGACCTGGGCTACATCAGAGTAGCAGGGCTACATCGTGAATGTAAGCCCGCGGTACTCTTTGATCCACCCAACTTTCGCCCCCGCACCATGACACATGTATGTATGTATGTATGTATGTATGTATGTATGTACGTATGTATGTACAGTATGTATGTATGTATGTATGTACATATGTATGTATGTATGTACATATGTATGTATGTACGTATGTATGTACCGTATGTATGTATGTATGCATAGGCGTAGGAACCGGGGGGGCAGGGGGGGCACTTGCCCCCCCTGACTCTCAGGTGGGGGGGCATTGCCCCCCCAAAGAGCTCTACATCTTCATTTTTAAAATAATCAAAAAAGTTGCCAAGTAACCTAAAAATCACATTTAAAAGTTTAAATATACTACATTCTAACAGAAAGTAAGTTTTATTGTAAAACTCTCTCATGAAGAGGAAGTTTTAAGCCAAAAATTGGCATTATAACGCTACCTATCGCAAGCCGCCATTTGCAGTTATTGCGCAATCACGTGTAGCGCGGTTTTGCCGTTGTCGGCCTGTAAGAAGCGACTGGTAGATATGTTTGTCTGCTGGTCTTTGCCTGGTTCTTCAAAACAAGTATACTGCAAGGATTTGTATACGGATAGAGTGATTCACAGGCTAGATCTTGTACTGCTGAAGAGGTTCATCCATTCTATTCTTCAATTAGTTTAGCAGGAGTTAGACTAAGTGTAATCTTCAGGCGGAGTAGAGTATAGAACTGTCCTCTATGCCTGTGCATGCATGTTCTTAGTCTAAGTGTCTTGCCCAGTATTTTCCTTCATACGAGTGCTTGTTTTAGAGTTTCAGTCCAATAGCTTATGCATGTGCATATTTTATTGTTTATGCTGATATTGTTAGGTCACTCTTTGTCTCTGGGAGCCTACGTAGTAGCCCACTGCATGGGTTAGTGGCATCTCCAGTCTAAATGATTAAAATACTGAACTGAACTGAACGTTCCTCCAAAGTTGGAAGAAACAATCTTATATGTATCCTCAAACTGAATAATGAAACTACTGTAGAAACCCTATCATTACGTTGGCATCATGCACTGATTACGCTAGTTACACAAAAAGGATTCATGTTACATGGTGTTCATTGCTCGCCCCCCCACTTCAAAACATCTTCCTACGCCTATGGTATGTATGTACATATGTATGTATGTAATAGTTGTATCCTGCCTTGGTGTGCTACAGCAGCCATAAAGTGCTAATTTATTGACCGAGGGTGCAGCCCTAGGTCAATTAATTAGCACTTTATGCTGCTGTAGCACATCAAGGCAGGATACAACTATTATGTGTCATGGTGAAGCGGGAAACTTTCGCGGAAGAAAACCTTTGCGAATTTTGCGAACAAGAGAGGATTCGCAAAATTTTTATTCACGAAAAGTCAAAAAGGATTGAAGCGTCGTTGTGCGTTATTCAGTACATAGATGCTATCGAGGACGCTATGTAACCAGTTTTGTTCGTGCTAAGCCTTTTATTTGAAGATGTACTCGGTCGTAACGCTTAGTCGTACAGCTTATGGCTGCTATGGATTGCTTCAAGTACTTTCAACCTTCTAAACCGACACTACCGGTTCTCTCTGCTTATACAGTATCTTCATCAGATTCTACGATTACAACTGCAGACAAGGAGATAAGACAAGTTCCCAGAGCTCCTTGTAGGCACGATAGCCTCGCACGATAGTTTCCAGTACGTAGGTCACTCGAAAGCATGTGTGTTTCCACACACGTGGAAACACACATGCTTTGATATGGCCACATACACAATGGTTGCCTTACCAATCCGTGAAAGTTTTCTTCCTTATGGAATTTCTTTTGGACGATTCGCAAAAGTTTTCTTCGCAAAATTTGTCTTTTTAGACGATTCGCAAAAGTTTCCCGCTATACGGCAAAACACTGCAAATGCGACAATTGACAGCTACTAATTAATGAGGTATGAATGGATTTTGACTGGGCAGGAGATTGACAAGACCCTTGACCTGTGCTACATCAGAGTAGCAGGGCTACATCGTGAATGTAAGCCCGTGGTACTCTTTGATCCACCCAACTTTCGCCCCCGCATCATGACACATGTATGTATGTATGTACGTATGTGTGTACGTATGTATGTATGTACATATGTATGTATGTATGTACATATGTACGTATGTATGTATGTATGTACGTATGTATTTATGTATGTATGTATGTACGGATGTATGTATGTACGTACGTATGTATGTATGTATGCAGTGTTTCCCCCAGTATACCTGGAACAGGGTACCCTGCCCTGTTTGCTTTTCTGAAAATTTTACGTAGAAATTTTATATATTGTAGAGCTACAGTTCTCCATTCAGCATTTCCCACTGATCGTTTCTAATGCATAGCTGTTTTAAATTGCTGAATTCCAAAGTATTCAATGATTATTGCCTTTTAATTCTACTTATCAGAAACGTTTTCTGTGTTTGAAGCTTTCCACAGGCTAGTCAGTATCTCGCCGACTTTTCCACCATTTTTATGACGTCATTGAGTAGGGCATCTGTGCTAGAGTAACAATATCCGCCCTGTTACAATTTCATCATGGGGGAAACACTGTGTATGTATGTACATATGTACGTACGTACGTATGTATGTACGTATGTATGTATGTATGTATGTATGTACGTATGTATGTACAGTATGTACGTATGTATGTATGTATGTACATATGTATGTATGTATGTATGTACATATGCATGTATGTATGTACGTATGTATGTATGTATGTACGTACGTACGTATGTACGTATGTATGTATGTACGTATGTATGTATGTACGTTTGTATGTACAATATGTATGTATGTATGTACATATGTATGTATGTATGTATGTATGTATGTATGTACGTATGTATGTACAGTATGTATGTATGTATGTATGTATGTACATATGTATGTACGTATGTATGTATGTATGTATGTATGCATGTATGTATGTATGTATGTATGTATGTATGTATGTATGTATGTATGCATGTATGTATGTATGTACGTATGTATGTATGTATGTATGTATGTATGTACAGTGAAACACTGTTAATAGCATAACACTTAAAGGAATATTCTTGATAAAGGAATGCACTTTGTAATACCCATTGTATACAAGCCAATATGTTTCATTTCAGACAATGGAATATTTTTGATACAGGAATACCGGTAATAATTATTTTTTCCCGGTCCGAGGGGTGTGCCATTGAGAATGTTCCTCTGTACATAAGAACACACAGCACTACACATGCATGCCTCTCACTGGTAAACATGCACACTATCAGAGACAGCACTATACTTTCCTTAGCAATGTACTGTATGCACATGCAAAACACACCACACACAAACACACACACACACACACAAGCACACACACACACACACACACACACACACACACACACAAGCACACACACACACACACACACACACACACACACACACACACACACACACACACACACACACGTACACACACCTGCATGATAACAATCTTCCGATGTGTAGCCAATGTATTGTAGAGCACTTGTGTTGAAGGGATGGACATAGACGATTGCTTCCCCTTGACCTGTCTTAGTTGCAGGCCAGCTTGTCTGTTCAGCTCATCCTCAATCTCAGAATCGATCTCACTGTAAGTGAGGGTACAGAACGAGTGACCAGGAGTCTAGACAGCATCCTGTACATATAGTACATACAGTACATACAGTACATACAGTACATACAGTACATACAATACATACAGTACATACAGTACATACATAAAGCCAATGTGAACACAAAGGTGTAATGTACGTAACATGTATGTACATACGTATGTACACTTACAGTACGTGTATACTGTATGTACGTACCTGCTTCTATACACGGACATGCAGCAGCACACACTTTGCATATGCACACATAAACCCACATAATACGCATACCAAACACATGCACACACATGCACACACACAACCAAAGCATGATACATAAACGCAGAAATCACTACTACTGAAACAAAGTTCACAAACAAATACACTAGACATTCAATGATTGGGTTAGGACAAAGACTTCCACATTGGTGTGGATAAGCTAATCGAGGTCCTCAAAACACAATTTAGCTATAGAATTCACAAAATGGGATGCTTCCAATCATGAACCTTCATCAGTAGAAGGTCTGTGAGCTAACATCTTGTTTTCTGATTTCTTACTTTGAATTACAAGGAAAACGATTAGCTGATCATAATTTGATAATGCGAAATGAACATTTACGACAATGTCTCTCACACACACGTTTACTTACGATAATGTCACATGCAAATTTGCAAATTGACTGTTGAGGCGCTCCTGTTGCCCCTTCAGAACTGGGTCCAAAGGTCTTCTTTTGCTGTATTCGGCAAACTGCGGATCTCCGAACCTCTTCAAGGCACTGTTGGCCTCTTCCGTCAGTGAAAAGTTGTCCAGTAATTGATCACGGCATTTGCGGATTTCCAACTTCAAAGCCTAACACGTCCATAGAGATACAAGTTAGTGAATTACGTCACACATACATACATACATCAATGCTCTCCCCAGAAATTATTTCAGGCATGTTGAATGTGTATGTGCATATGTACATGCGTATGTACGTCATCATATACATAAATTTTGTACATACATGTACAATGCATCACAAAATGCTTGAAGCTTCAGTTTTGGGCACTAGCATGATTTGCACTAAATATAAATTTTCAGTAATCTATGAATGCACACGTTTTCCCTACAAACAGCATCAAATAATTCAAGAAAGGAGGGCATGTTGGACCGACATGCCTTAAGATACCTGGGGAGAACGCTGATACAGTGTAACCTCAATAATCCAGCACTCTGTGGGCAGCAAACAACACGTCAGATTGCAGAGGTTGTTGGATTATCGAGTAGCTCTCAGTATGGTCTACCATGGTGACTGTACCCCACAACATGGTTGGATTAGAGAGAATGTTGGACTGCTGAGGTGTCGGAATATAGAGGCTCTACTGTACATACAGGTGAATCAATAAGTACACAGGGACAGTACATAGAGTACAGTGGAACCCTCTGCCACCATTAGAATGCATTTGAGCACACATGTACACACATACATATATATGTTGTACTAATACGGCCAAACCTCGTTAAGACGAACTTTAGGGGACCCATAAAATTAGTTCTCATTGTCAGAAGTTCTTCTTATCAGGATATAGTAATACATGTACAGTACTACACAAACCAAACAGGGCTTGGAAACTAGTTGGTGTAGAGCAGAAATTTGTCTTAAGAGTGTTCTTCTTAACGAGACTGTACGTACACATAAAAAACTCAAGGAACTAGTCTGTGCTAAAAGAATTTCATCTAACAGAACTTAAAGTAAAATCATAGCGATTTTTACCCTTGAGCTCAAAATGAATTAAATCTGAAGAGAAATTTCATATTAAGAGAGTTTGTCTGAAGAGAGCTCCACTGTATGTACGTAAATACACATTCATACCACTGGAAGACATCAAACACACATTAAATACACATTCATACCACTGGAAGACATCAAACACACATTAAATACACATTCATACCACTGGAAGACATCAAACACACAATAAATACACATTCATACCACTGGAACACATCAAACACATATCAAATACACATTCATACCACTGGAAGACACATATTAAATACACATTCATACCACTGGAAGACACATATTAAATACACATTCATACCACTGGAAGACACATATTAAATACACATTCATACCACTGGAAGACACATATTAAATACACATTCATGCCACTGGAAGACATCAAACACACATATTAAATACACATTCATACCACTGAAAGACATCAAACACACATTAAATACACATTCATACCACTGGAAGACATCAAACACATATTAAATACACATTCATACCACTGGAAGACATCAAACACACATTAAATACACATTCATACCACTGGAAGACATCAAACACACATTAAATACACATTCATACCACTGGAAGACATCAAACACACATTAAATACACATTCATACCACTGAAAGACATCAAACACACATTAAATATACATTCATACCACTGGAAGACATCAAACACACATATTAAATACACATTCATACCACTGGAAGACATCAAACACACCTGCACAACACCAACATAATGCATCCGAACATACATGTGCACACACACGTACATCAGTATTAATACACACGCGTATATTACGGACATAGATTAAGACAGACAAACAAGAAGATATAGACAGACAGACTGACAGTCGGACAGACACACACACATACACGCACTTGTACACACACACACACACACACACACACACACACACACACACACACACACACCTTTAACTTCATTTGCAGATCATTAACCGTGTCATGGGAGTCATTTCTGTTCTGTTCTAAAGTCATCAGGTCTTCCCTAGATCCTACTGCAGAAAAACCTTCGCTAGAATACTCGTCGAAGCACTTTTGTCCGAGCACTTCTTCCATTCTTTCCCGGAAGTCGGAAAGAGCATCCACAAACTTCTCTTTAACTTTGGTTATCTCCTCGTAGTACTTCTCATCGAGGTTCTCTCTGCTTCTCTCTGCAGAAGGGGACACTGTTGTGGAAGGTGAGCCTGAGGGTTGAGTTGGTGGTACACCTATAGAACTAGACAGGTGTGGAGTTGTAAGAGTGGGTGTTGAAATTAGAGTGCTCCTCGGGATCTGTGGGGCACCAGGAACACCTCCACCCCGCACAACTCCACCAGGCACACCTCCACCAGGCACACCTCCACCAGGTACACCTCCACTGGGTACACCTCCACCAGGCACACCTCCACCAGGCACACCTCCACCAGGCACACCTCCACCAGGCACACCTCCACCAGGCATTCTGCCATTCCCTGTAGAAGGTACCATTGGGGCTCTTACAACAGTGCTCATTTGTGCCTGCAAACGGTTTCTGTTTAGTGCCATCAACGGAGTATTGGCCAGTGGTTGGCCTGTTGGTCCCATCAGCTGCTGTCCACCTGGCACCGATGTAGTACGCATGCCGACACTTGTGGACGTGGGTGGTGACATGCTCTGCATTCCTACTACCTGTGGTGTGTTGTATGCAGGTGGTGAACGTATCTTATCCTGAGTACCTACTACCTGTGGTGTGCTGTACACAGGTGGTGAACGTATCTTATCCTGAGTACCTACTACCTGTGGTGTGTTGTATGCAGGTGGCGGAACCATCGGACCCTGACTGCTGTACCTGTTGAGCTGAGAGAGAGGTGTGTTGGCCAGCGAGAGCGAGGAGTCACGAGTGTGTGGTTGACCAACACTCCCAGACGTCAGAGCAACCTGGGTTGTCACTGGAGTGGCCGACAACCTTAAAGTAGGTGCAGAGTGGCCTGGTGTTGAAGATGTAATCTGAGATGGGGTTGGTGTGGCTGATTTTGGCTGCTGCGCCAAAAGGCCACTCAGTGGCATACTCCAAGGTGATTTCGATGTCCCTTCCCCTCCCAAAAGTGTAGACTGACTGGTAGAAGGAATAGAGGTGCTGGGGGTTGCAGTGGGCAATACAGGCTTTGCGGTAGTCGTGAAAACTCCTTGAGGAGACATCGAAGACAGAGAGAATGCAAACGGTGTCGATTTTCCTCCCTCAGAAGTGAACACATTCCCGCTTGTCACAGAGAGCAGTCCACTCACAGTGAAAGGTGTGGAGGATACAGTAGTAAGGAGCAGGCTACTAGCTGGCGTGGGGGCAGGCAGACTGGAAGGTACCATGGACGCCATCGAGAATATGCTCATATGAGAAGTACCTGCAGAAAAAGTGGTAGACGATTCCAGACTGGAAGGGGGAGTGGTGGAAGTTCCTGGAAGGGTGGGAATGCCAGGCTTGGTTCCACCAGTCATGGACGGTAGCCCTGTACTGGTTGTTGTAAATAGTCCTCCACCGGATCCACTCAACAGCCCACCACTGGATCCACTCGACAGCCCACCAATGGATCCACTCAACAGCCCACCTCCAGATCCAGTTGACAACAGCCCTCCTTTATATCCACTCAATATTCCACCACTGGATCCAGTCATCAGTCCTGTATCGGTGGTGGTGGGCAGTCCTCCACCAGTTGTTCCAACAGATGTACCTCCACTTGTAGAGTCAGAGGGTGGAAGCGGAGCACCTAGGTTCTCCATTCTGCCCTGAAAAGGGGCAAAAATATCAGGCTGGGAACTGCTAGTCACACTTGAAGTAGTAGCAACCACAAAAGACGACGATTTTGGAACAGAGATGACTGGAATCGACATTGACGTCGAAGAACCTACACAGAGAAACAGATGGTCAATCTAACCCTTTTAAGGTATACCCTGTACACATGTACATGAATATACATACAGTGAGCCCTCCTTTATCCAACCACATCTGTTCCTCATAAAATGTGTTGGATAAATCACGGTAGATTGTACACAGGGTAGTGATGGGGATTCCCAGCACAGTGTCGGACAAATGAGGTTTTCAGATAAACTAGGTGTGACTGTGCATACAGTGACCACAATATTCTACCAAAAGAACTACTGTGGAATCTCCAAATAAAAGACACTTTAGGGCAGCCTCTTTGGTCCTTTGTAAGGAGGATGTCCTCTTTGGGAGGTTAAAAATGTATTGGAACTATAGGGCGGAAATATTTTGTGACCTCAAGCTGCGTCCTTTGTAGAGAGGCAGTCCCTATTCTGGAGTGTCCACTATTGGAGATTTCACTGTATACTAAATGTCAGAGTAAGCAAGCTGTGTACGTACGTACGTGTATTCCCCAGTCCACAATAATCCTTCAAGAGACTTGTCCCAGAGGATCAACTGTACTAAAAGCTGGCTATACAGTGGGACCTCCAATGAAGGACACTTTGGGGACAACATACATAAATTCAGCTACTTCGTTCTTTGTAGAGAGGTTTTCCTCTTTGGAAGGTTCAAAATGTATTGTGTCCTTTGTAGAGAGGTTTTCCTCTTTGGAAGGTTCAAAATGTATTATGTCCTTTGTAGAGAGGTTTCCTCTTTGGAAGGTTCAAAATGTATTATGTCCTTTGTAGAGAGGTTTCCTCTTTGGAAGGTTCAAAATGTATTATGTCCTTTGTAGAGAGGTTTATTGTATACCGTGTTCTTATTTTGGGAGAGACCACTATCAGAGGTTCCACTGTACACCAAAACGAACAATATTTGATACCACCTAACCCTACATGTGTGTATGCATGCATGTACCTACATACATGTGTGTCAAAAGTATAGTCCATACAAGAACATACATACGTACATACGTACATAGATACGTGTCAAAAGTATAGTCCATACAAGAACATACATACGCAGAGCTTGAAAATGCAACCGGACATCGGACATTTTCCAATCATTTTCAGTAAATGTCCGGATGTTATCAACTTTGTCAGGACATTGTGTCAGCTCAAAGGAAGTGTTCATGGCTGTAGGAGGCTGTCATTGTTCAGGTGACAGATTTGTGGCCTGTCACTTTCTGCTATTAATTAGGTAGTGGCACCATAGGATAGAAACAGCTGTTTAGTAGCCATGGAGTTCAAAACTATGGAAAGCCAAAGTGGACAAAATTCGGTATCGGAACGCGATCCTTGATCCTCGAGGATCGATAGCCGATTCTCGATCCTCGATAGCCGATTCTCGATCCTCGATAGCCGATTCTCGATCCTCGATACACGATTCTCGATCCTCGATACACGATTCTCGATCTTCGATATCCGATTCTCGATCCTCGATCCTCGATACACGATTCTCGACCCTCGATACACGATTCTCGATCCTCGATACACGATTCTCGATCCTCGATATCCTATTCTCGATCCTCGATATCCGATTCTCGATCCTCGATCCTCGATACACGATTCTCGATCCTCCATCCTCCACAGCACACAACACACACAGAGCATAGAAACTACAGAGTTACATACGTACACACACACCACTCTCTTACTCATACTTACATACACCATAGATACTCTATACATATGTATGTATGAAGTATCTATGCACACACACACACACACACACACACACACACACACACACACACACACACACACACACACCACATGTACACACACACACGCACACACACACACACACACACACACACACACACACACACACACACACACCACATGTACACACACACACACACACACACACACGTACACACGTACACACACCACATGTACACACACACACACACACACACACACACACACACACACACACACACACACACACGTACACACACACACATGTACACACACACACACACACACACACATACACAACAGGTATATAATGTATCTGAATGCATGTAAAGCCCAAATCAGAATACAGCTACGTACTTGCTCCTCATCTAGCTCCCAATTCTTGGAACTCAGTACTTATAAATGTTACATTTTATATTTTATACAATGTAACATTTTAATTCCTCGAGATCCAATTTTATATGTTCTGAAATAGGCGAAGTGAGATTATATATAGCTCAGTTGTACTTGTGCATTAGCTATCGTGATGCATTGAGGGAAGCTGGAGATTGTGGCACTGCACTTCTGATTCATGTTTTATATGCATGCATTCAGCTACATGATATACATGTTGTGTGTGTGTGTGTGTGTGTGTGTATGTGTGTGTGTGTGTGTGTGTGTGTGTGTGTGTGTGTGTGTGTGTGTATGTGTGTGTGTATGTGTGTGTGTGTGTGTGTGTGTGTGTGTGTTTGTGTGTGTGTGTGTGTGTGTGTGTGACCAGTTACTCACAGATGTTGTTCTTTTTCTCCGTGTGTCATTTTGTCAGCTCAGTATCTCATTCCCATCATTTAACCATATTTTCTACTTCATATTTTGATGCCACTTAAAATGGTTATGCACCACATCATCTACTGCATGTGTTGGCAATCATTTTTTTCCTTTATGTGGCTCCTTTGTTGTTGTAAGCTTGCATTGGTTTATAATGAAGTTTTCAAAAAAAAAAAAAAAAAAAGAAGTGTGTGTGCATAGACTTACAATTGTAAGTCTAAGTCTATGGTGTGCTGTTGATGATCGAGTATCGAGGATCGAGAATCGTGTATCGAGGATCGAGAATCGTGTATCGAGGATCGAGAATCGTGTATCGAGGATCGAGGATCGAGAATCGTGTATCGAGGATCGAGAATCGTGTATCGAGGATCGAGAATCGTGTATCGAGGATCGAGGATCGTGTATCGAGGATCAAGAATCGTGTATCGAGGATCGAGAATCGTGTATCGAGGATCGAGAATCGTGTATCGAGGATCGAGAATCGTGTATCGAGGATCGAGAATCGGCTATCGATCCTCGAGGATCAAGGATCGCGTTCCGATACCGAATTTTGTCCACTTTGGCTTTCCATACAAAACAGCCTCTCCTAAGTGTATATGGACACTGGTGCTTTATGGGCCAGTTGCACAAAGCCTTTTCACTTACACTGAAAGCAATACTATTGTTTTGTGACTGGGAAAATGCTAAATTGCTACTGCATATAGTATGAAAATACCAGAAACTGCATATGTATGCTGGCTTACAGCTGCATACATGATAGCAAGGAGAAACTAGCAAAATATGATTACTAGTTAACATTATCACGTCCGATCAAATATGTGAATGTCCGGGCATTCTGGAGTTTGTCTGGACATTATGTCCAGACACTTCCAAAAAGTTATCGTGAGCTCTGCATACGTATGTACATAGGTACGTATGTAGGTAGGTACGCACGTACTTGTTGCTGGTTGTGTGTTCTCCAAACTCAGAAGAGGACGGTTTTGAGTAGTCAACTGAGTCACATCTACAACTGGAGGACCACCACTTGAGGATTGGTCCGGAATGGTCCCCAGCGGTCGAGCAACAAAATGGCTGCCATCTGGTGGACTCGGACGTGATAAATTCACCACTGTGAACGAGCACAGCACTCCCTGGTTGGTGTACATCATAACCAGTGGAGCCGGAGGGTACTGCTTGGCTTCATCTGTGAAGGGCAAACAAAGACAGATGAAAAGGCTTTGAGGAAAAGGGTACAATTTAATACAAAACATTACAACAAATACATTAGAATAGATTATGTTACAATATAACATTGCACAAGGTAGGGACAGGGCGATGAGTACTTACTATCAGGAGTACTTACTAACCCAGGTACTTACTATCCAGGAGTACTCACTGACCCAGGTACTTACTAACAGAGTCTGACTGTATATGTCAATGCAGTGAGTTTAGTGAGTATCTTTTAGTACATGTACGTAAGGGCCCATAAAAACTAGACAAGTTTTACAATACGTATAATATGTACATTATATATGTAAACATATGTGAATATTACGTATCTACACATTCACAATGAAGGGGGGCAATTATACGTACATAGGTCTGAATGAACGCACCTCCTTTGCCTATAGAGAGAGTATTCATACAGGTTCGATCCAGTGCCAGTCCCCTCGGGAAGGTCTCCTGACTGTCCTCAGTCAGAGGTGTCTCTGCTCTGCCTGTGTCCTCCTGGGTCCATTGAATCCAACCAGTCTGTATAGCCAGGACAGACAGCCTTGCTCATGTACGTATGTGTGTGTGTGTATGTTTGTGTGTGTGTGTGTGTGTGTGTGTGTGTGCGTGCGTGCGTGCGTGCGTGCGTGTGTGTGTGTGTGTGTGTGTGTGTGTGTGTGTGTGTGTGTGTGTGTTCATGTGCATGTGTGGTGAGCATGTACGTATATATACATACACACGTACATACATGCAATGTGTACTTGCATGCATGCATATATGTATGCAGATAAACCTGACATACATATGTACATACATACATACATGCATGTGAGGGAACACATGCACACATTAGTCTGTTATTAACCTCTGAGCCTTCAACTTGAGACAGTGTACCCAACTCCATTCCCACAGTGGAGCAGGTCAACATGACGCCCCACGGCTGAAGGAAACTGAAGTAGTATCGAGGAACACCAGAACTGTTTCCGTAGTAGATGTCTCCAAAGCTTAGAGCCACGGGAGGACTGTTTTTCTGAGAAAATAAACACAAGCATAAATACAGTGGCCCTCTGGGCTAAGAAATGCCATTTGTTAAATCATGGACATCTCATTCTCAGACAATAGAGTAGACTTTCCACAAAACATTCCACTTAGTGGTAATCAACTTACGGAAAGTTTGCTACATATTCCTATATATCCCTATATATCCCTATATATCCCTATATATCCCTATATATCCCTATATATTCCTATATATTCCTATATATTCCTATATATCCCTATATATCCCTATATATTCCTATATATCCCTATATATTCCTATATATCCCTATATATTCCTATATATCCCTATATATCCCTATACATATGTATATCGGAGACTCACTGGAGTGTTAAGCACCACAACCGATGGACCTGGTCCGCTGGAACTATCCCCCTCACTGCTGCTCTCATACACAACCAGAAAAGTGTACGTAGACACCCAAAACAGACCTTGCACTGCAGAGGGAGAGAGATAGGCATACTCCCCATACAGTCAAACCAAGGACATTTGACACATTGAAAAAACTATCAGATAAATAAGGCAGCTAAAACCGACAGGTACATAAGGCAGCTAAACCGCCAGATAAATGAGGCAGCTAAACCGCCAGATAAATGAGGCAGCTAAAAATGTCAGATAAATAAGGCAGCTAAAAACGTTAGATAAATAAGGTAGCTAAAAACGTAAGATAAATAAGGCAGCTAAAACCGCCAGGTAAATAAGGTAGTTAAAATCACAAGATAACTGAGGCTGCTAGACATGTGTGTAGGTGAGTCAGCTGCGTGCCCTGCAGCATGGAGAGATACATCTACAGGCACAGTAGAATCTTATTATACTGAATCACCGACGACACTGAAAAGGCCAATTTTATCAGAAATAAGAAGTAGTTAAGCATGCAAAATTTCCCACTGAAGCCGGATTGGGGATACAAATCTGAGTGAAAGCTCTCTCTAAAAGGACAATACGAATGAGATTCCATTGCACATATGTACGTATACGTACGTACGTATGTGGTACGTACGTGCATAGCCTCAGACTATTGGCTGATCAGACAAATACGGTTGTCGGATAACTACCCCAAGTTTGAGTACCCCTGGCTTGTTACAGAGTACCCAAGCTTGAGTACCCCTGGCTTGTTACAGAGTACCCAAGCATACTGTATGCATGGTGGAAACTCATTACAACGAATCACAGGGGACAATGAAAATTCTTTACTATATCAGAAATTTACTATAACCAGTTACGTACATTACCATAGTAGAACATGTACTGGGTCACATGAAAATGTTCACTGTAGTATGCAGACATTCACTGTAAGAGATTTCTTTATAACGAGCTCCCACTGAATGTAAAAATCCATCTTTGTATGTTCATACATACGTACATACATACGTATGTACGAAGGTACGTATGTACGTATGTACTGAAGTAGGCATATGACGTGCGTACACGCAGGTAAAAATACGTACGTACATGTTTTTACATACGATAGTATAGGAAAATACATGTTTGTATATTCATACATGTACTGAAGTAGGCATCTCATACATACTGTACATATGTACACACGTACATACGTACATACGTAACATAATGCATATCCCCTATGTACGTACATACGTACGTACATACGTATACCATTAACTTTCACTGCCTGTCACTCATGACATGTCACAAGGGGAAAAGGTGGTGTGCTGCTGTGCAGTACTAGTAGTTAGGTGGGGAAACCCCCTCGGTGGGACACCTTGTACATATTTGAACAACTGAATGTACGTAAACACTGCATAGTGACACAGACTCTTACAACTGAATGGTAACACTGCATAGTGACACAGACTCTTACAACTGAATGGTAACACTGCATAGTGACACAGACTCTTACAACTGAATGGTAACACTGCATAGTGACACAGACTCTTACAACTGAATGGTAACACTGCATAGTGACACAGACTCTTACAACTGAATGGTAACACTGCATAGTGACACAGACTCTTACCTTTAACATTCCCCTGGAACAAACCCTGTGGTACTGCATGCTTCTTCTGCTCCTTCAAGTTCTGCCAAAATACATACGCACATTGCATGGCACACACCTAAACACAAACACACACACACACACACACACACACACACACACATACACACACACACACACACACAACACATACACACACACGCGACACACACACACACACACACACACACACACACACACACACACACATACACACACACACAGATACACACACACACACACACACACACACACACACACACACACACACACACACACACACCAAATCATATTGCACAATGCTTCCGTCAACAAGACCAGCTGCCAACTGCTTCCCTTTTGGACTCCAAGACACTATTGAATCAGAAACAGAAGATCATGAATATGACAGGAATCATTAAAAAAACACATACCACATTAGGCTGTGGTTAATGATGGGTTGAATGCCACAGCTGCAAGTATGTGCGTATGTAGCGTAAACATACACTTGTGTACACACAGTACAGCCTACATATGTGCGCGCATCTGGTCACATTATTGGGAATTTGTACAAGTTAGTATGTTTCGGGTCCCAATGTGCCTACCAAATCACTAAAATGGACACATGCAGTAGAGCAAATGAGTTACAAACAAATGCTTTACAGTGTGTACTGTGTGTACTGTGTGTACTGTATGTACTGTATGTACTGTATGTACTGTATGTATGTATCCCGGTGCTGTCAATGATGAGATAAAGTAAATACCATATTCAGCCCTTTACGTGAACTAGAGATAATCTGCCGATTGCCCATGCAAATATGCACAAAGTCACTTCCCAAAAAGGACACAGCGCATATATATGTATGTACATTTGCATTAACTACTGTACATATATACGTACATATGTATGTACATATGTATGAACGAATATATACATATGTACATAGTCTATAATGTACGTACGTACATACTCATATGTACGTACATATGCATTCAAATTTACATACGTACGTACGTACAGTAACGTATATGAACATCTACCTAATACACATCCATAGTGTACATAGATACATGCCCACTTGTCCCACCTGCAGTAGCTCCGATGCCCTTTGCAACGCCAAGACGTTCGATCCGTGATCCCTTCACCTCCATGAGGGCAACACTGCCGCTCTCCACTAACATGGCAAACACATAGCAGGGCTGGTTGGGTGAGGTGCACCAAGCTATATCAACTAACTCCACAGCTAGAGGTGTATTGAAACAAGGACATATTACGTACAGCACATACAGTACATACATACATAACATCATGTGTACATACACATACATGATATATATTGTTCACATACATATGTACATACATAAACAAGTACATACATACGTATGCACAGTACATATACGTACATACATACTTATACAATGTACATACAAACGTCCGCGTACATTTCATGCAACATACGTGGATCAAGGTTGATACATACACACAATGTGCAGTATACAAAATGATGAAACATTATGGACTACATACTTGAAAAGTATGAGCACATGTTGACTTACTGCTTTTGGAGGACACATTACTGACAGCAATGGAATGTATGATCCCTCCCTGTGAAAAAAGAGATAAAGTACTAGTTCATGCATGATATGTATGTGTGTGTGTGTTTGTGTGTGTGTGTGCGTGTGTGTGTGTGTGTGTGTGTGTGTGTGTGTGTGTGTGTGTGTGTGTGTGTGTGTGTAGAGGGGATGATTATCTGTTTCAAATATCCATGATTCTGCTTTAGGTTTGGTTTCAGAAGAATTGCTTGATTCTGTTTCATATTTCCGCTTCATAACCTGATATCAGTCACCAAATTTGCAAAGTTTAACATGATTAACATAGAGGGGATGATTCTACACTTCAGAGAATCACATTTTCTGTTTCAGATTTGATCAAAATCTGTTTTTAAGTCCTAATTCTGTTCTGTATCTCTGTAGTCCATTTTAGACTACTTCATCACATAATTTGAGATAAACAGTGTAACACATAAAGCAGGATAGAAATGTACTAACCACGATAATCTGAGACGAAACATCGCTGTTTTGCCAATGTGCTATAAGGCCTTTTCTGGGAATTCCACCCTTCATCAGTAGCACTGGGCAGAGCAGTAATGGATGTTCCTTGGAAACCTCCCATCACGGGATTGGTCAAGGAAAATCCAAAACCGCTAGATGGTATAACAGACATCTTCACCGAACGCCTAGATTAACGCCAAGTACCAGTTTGTTAGCAGGTCTAAAGTATCAATTACTGCTCTGCCCAGTGCTACTGATGAAGGGTGGAATTCCCAGAAAAGGCCTTATAGCACATTGGCAAAACAGCGATGTTTCGTCTCAGATTATCGTGGTTAGTACATTTCTATCTACCCTAGCTTTAGTTGGAGCTTTTTAGAAGTTAAGACCAGAATTTTAGAATAGTCGCGTCTTTACACGTTGAAGTCTTCTCTTCTTACTGTGAGAATTTGCCACCATGATGGTGCTTTTATTATAGTATGGTCAAAGCACATCTACAACCCTTTTGCTGATACATAAAGCAGGACTACAACATTAAGCTAGATGACGCATGAATATGTGGACCAAAATTAAACATGCAAACTAGTTAAATCTGTGCTCAATGTCACAACTGGAATATAATTCTTAGTATCCTTGAAACTTTTGTGCTGCCATTCAAAAGGTACCATTGTGTACTTTGAATGGTCTTGATGGACTGAAATTAGTCAATTGATTTAGTGGTTTATTGCAACAATAATTCCATTTCACACTGCTAATTCTGTGTTTCCCGTGATCACGGAAAGGCATCCCCTCTATGTGTGTGTGTGTGTGTGTGTGTGTGTGTGTGTGTGTGTGTGTTTGTGTGTGTATGTGTGTGTGTGTGCGTGCGTGTGTGTGTGTGTGTGTGTGTTTGTGTGTGCACATGTACGTACATACAGATGAAGTACATACGCATGTACGTACATGTTCACATGAAAAATCTCTAGATTTTGTCCATGTGTGCAAAGCATCAACTCTTACTACAAATAATTACATGAACAAGAATACAAGGAGGGTTGTACACATACACACATACACTGAGAAACTGCTCCATGCTGTACATCAATAGTTCCAAATCGTTCTTCTCATTCTTGACTACAACTGACAAGAGAAATTCATCCGTCGACAGAGCCAAGTGCTGAGGTTGTGATGCAGTCTTGGCCACAAGCTTCTTCTGAATCTTGGAAGAAGGGGCTGGAAAAGAAACAAAACACACGATTAACTTACATACACAGATATGCATCATGTGTATGTTATACCATAGAGTCTTTCTAGCATCTATGGCTATACATAAGCATATATGCAGATACACATACAGTCAAACCTCGTTAGTGAGTACACCTGGGGACCCACCAAATTGCTACTCACTATCAGTAGTACTTGCTAACCATATGGATTAGTATTATGGGTTATAAGCTGGGGTATCATATCCTTGTACTTCCTAACCAGGTATTACTCATTAACAGTGTTCTTACTAACGAGGTTCTACTGTACATATGTATGTACTGTAAATGTGAATTTTTTACAAGGATGATATTTAGGCTATGATCACAAAAAAATAGGAGTTATTTCTGCTGTTAAGCATACATTATTATACGTATACAGTGCTAAATGCAAAATCAGATTGCAAATGTTCTTCAACATGCAGTGTTAGTTACTGAGTTTCAGCCCGCCAACAAATCCACAAATGAGTATAATATTATATGTACATACGAAGAAGTGTACGTATGCACGTAGTCAGATAAACAAGGTCCCACTGTATGCATGCTCCCCACTGCTGACTAACATGCCAAGATGCTCCAACGTTTGGAGGATCCACTTCTTAATCCGACAACTATGACTATCCGAGATACTACTGGTTAACAGCAGCTTTCTATTATCTATGCCCACAGCAAGTTATGGCTACATTTAACCTTCTTTCGGCTAGTTCAAAACTCACCAATATCGCTGATGGTAGCAAACGACGTGTCTTCGTTGAGGGCATGCAGTTCTTCGGTCTTGAAAGCCACAAATCCCTCGCTGGTGGCCGCAAAGACGATGCCATACTTGTTGGACACGCACAACAGCTTCTGAGAGCGTTTGTCCTCTTTCAAACCAGGGTCCAGGCAAACTTTCCGGCGGGAGATGTAGTAATAATTCTGCAAACCCATACAATTAAGGTGCAGTAAGTATAAGCATCATACTATGGTATGAGAATTCAGGTACACGTAGAAAAGCAGCCCTGGGAGAACCTAACTTTACCAAGCTTCTTTACTATCATACACTTTGACTGTGCAAATATTAAGGATTGATAAGGATGGACTGCTAACCGGATTTTCTTCATCTTGTACCTCGGAAGCCATTTTATCATCGATATTTTACCAGTTCTCAGAAGTCGAGCCGTAGGAAGAAACGGGATGTTGTAAAACACGGACCACGGATCACGGATCACGGACCACGGATCACCCCAAATCACGTGCTGGCCACATGACAGTCTTGTAAACGTGAGATCTGGTGGAGGATGGAAGCGAGTCGTCCTCTTTTGTTGCTGCAGCCCTGTTGTAGCGAATAGAGAAAAGTATCGGCAAAGCGGAGATTTCTATGGCGAGTCGACGTTTGCAACAATTCCACAGTAGCCGAAGACAGCAAAGTTAGTCTATGGTCTGACAAGTGGGCCGTACATGGTCTTTCACGAGGTTGGTCTATATTCGTCCCCTTTTTGTCTATGCCTATACAGTCAGGATATGGGGTAACTGTTAAGTAGGGTACAGTGGGGTGATTTGGAACACTGGGGTAATTCGGAACAGGGCCTTTACTTCTGCTTTACTTCTGCTATGGTAAGTTGTCTAGCCATACTTGCTGCTGCTGAACTTCCAATTCATGGAGACATCGCTGACAAGAAATAATGTGTGTACCTTGTAGTTGACGCTAGCTGCTTTTGACCCACTGTCTCAAATCACCCATGTCCCAAGTTACATTGTTTTACCCTATATTATTATGTAATGGATGTATACTGGGTGCCATATGCTATGTCACGGATGTTGTACAATACATTGTGTGCCAGCCATATGTTTCTCTAATGTGTTGTGTCAACCCCCTAGTCTGGCTTAGCCGACCCATTCCCACTTGGCCAATTTCAGGGGCTGATGATTCGCCTTCCACTGACTGCAGTCCCTGATAAAGAAAGAGAGAATGTGGCCTGGGCTACACAAGACTACCAACTCCCTGCTTTGTGTTCGGGGACGTAGAGGTTGGTATGTATGTTGGGGGAGTATTGCTACAGTAACATGTAGTCTGTTTTGTACGCCACAACTGTGTTTGAGCTAGACTAAGTGGTGAGATGGCATTGTCCTAGTGTACTCTTTCACATGTGTAGTGGCCTTGTCATGTGATGAAGCCATCACCAGTTTGCTATCCTATGTATTATGCCAGGGTGGTGTCAGGTATAGCTGGCAGCTGCATACTTTTGAACCCCAGGCCCAATAGGCATAACAATATAGAACCTTGTCCCCTTCTTGACCCTTGATTACTGTGTAGCAACTTGTTGACCCTTACATTGCTCCAGCGATATAAGTAGTCACTTCCCCGCTCATTATCTACCTGTCCAGTGAGTATACTGCCATAAATGATAGGAATCCAATGCATTGTACCCTTAGACGTAGCCTAGTGGTCACTCTTAAATGTTGGGGCATTTCAAAGTTGTTCTTGAGATGATGAAGACCATTGCATAATGATTACCTTTTGTTTTGCTTTCCTGTTTTCTACAGTCCTACATTGAAAATTGAACAGGACGGTGTAATGTTTAAATGATACAGACATCACCACATCTTCTACAGCATGAAGCATTGCTTTTTTAATATTGATAACTACAGTATCAGTACTCAGTATAATTATTTCAAGTTACTTTTTAATGGTCCTCATTCAGCTCCAATTGAAGTCATTTATTTCTGTATAATATTATTATTATTATAATAATTGTTTTTACCACAATAAAACACTGTTCTGCACACACTACATGTACCTTCATTCGAGCTCGCTTAATTGCTGTTCATCAGTGCACTGAAGGGCTTGACCACCCTCACGGCTTCCCTGGTGCTGGGTAAAGACAGCACTTCACTTGTGTCTCCATTAGCTGCCAAGGGGTCCTCTCAACCTCGAAGATACCCAGGGCTCACCACAAAATTTGGGCCCAGTGCTACTCAACATTTACTATTTCAGCAAGATGATGTACTACTCAGCTAGCACTAAAAGCGTATTAAATCTCGCCAAGAGTGATCAAAGAAAAGCGATATGTAATAACAGTAAGTCGTTTTATAATTGCTTCAGTGTTGTTTGCGATCAGTAACGGCCGCTCGACAACTAGAGCGTTTCTGCTGTGAATGTTACGGATTTTTAGTGACTACCGACGAAGATCAAGTGTGTACTGTCATGTGGTAGGCACGTGATTGAGGGTGATCCGTGGTCCGTGATCCGTGATCCGTGATCCGTGTTTTACAACATCCCGGAAGAAACTGACTATTTTCCGAACCCAATTTGGATATGTCATCTGGGAACGAGAACGGGACGTGGTCACTTGCGTACATAAAATGGCCGCCGAATTGAAGAGTTTGGAACATCCCACTTTTAAGGTATTAAGTTTGATAGTTTTCATTCCTGGGTTGTAAATTAACATCTCAAATTGTATAAAGGTGCCTTTTGAGCTGCTGAACAAGAAATTCAGGGCAACTCAGAAAATTCTGGATAAGGATATCGCTGGGATAGTCAACACCGTAGAAGAGTTGAACAGTCCCAATACGTCACGGACGCAAGTCGATGATGTAGTTAAAATGATAGACACAGTAACGCAGAAAACTTCGAATTTGAAGAGAAAGGTGATTGTTCCAACTGCATCATTTAAAGTGGAGCATTATTATGTTTGGTCATAGACCCTATGTACGTACGTACTACGTAACCGGTGGAGGCTTGTTAATGCGCTCTTAGTACAGTCTACTGTACATAGTTTCTTAGCCTTGCTTGGTTTGCTGTAGTAGTGTAAAAGTAGTTAGTTATCATACACTAAACAAATTTTTCTAAGAGTGTTTGTCCTAACAAGGTTCTACTATACCATGTTTTCTCCATGTCAGGCTCAAGAATGCTTCCAGGAAGAAGAGAGATACATTGGACAGCTGAAGAGCAAAGTGGCATATGTGAAGAACTATGCATCAAAAGAAATGTCTGAAGTGGCTCAAAGAGCTTGGAGAAAGCAGCGTCTTGATCGAATGTTGGTTGACCATCTCTTCAGAGGAGGAAATTACAAATGTGCCCAGTTGTTGGCCAAAGATGCTGAACTTGAGTGTGTGTGTGTGTGTGTGTGTGTGTGTGTGTGTGTGTGTGTGTGTGTGTGTGTGTGTGTGTGCGCGCGCATGTGTGTGTGTGTGTGCGTGCGTGTGTGTGTGTGTGTGTGTACGCGCGCATGTGTGTGTGTGTGTGTGTGTGTGTGTGTGTCTGCGCGTGTGTGTGTGTGTGTGTGTGTGTGTGTGTGTGTGTGTGTGTGTGTGTGTGTGTGTGTGTACATGTGTGTGTGTGTGTGTGTGTGTGTGTGTGTGTGTGTGTGTGTGTGTGTGTGTCATGGTGCAATTTTATTTGTACGTACATATGTACACACAACGGCAAACAAGTATTGATTGACACATTCGTAGGTTGAACACAGACACAAAACAGGTTTGGTCAATCACTACACAAAACAGTTACTTTAAATTGATTAGTTGTATTTATAAGCGTTAGTTCATTTTGTTGCTGCATTACATACATATGTAATGCATGTCCAGCTTGTTCCCTTTATAGTTTGTCTGAGTGCATTTTTAGTTTCACTGAGTGCCTGTGAAGTTTGAATTCATACATGTACTGTACATATACGTATACGTATGTATCTACCTCAGTCTAGAATGTTCCTCCCAAACCTGTATGATTGATTTCACCATACAACACTGTTTATGTAGACCATGGTTGATCTTGACTTCTTCAAGACGGCACAAAGGATAGAAGACGCTCTACAGAGACACGACACAGGACCCTGCCTGTCTTGGTGTCAGGACAACAAGTCAAAGTTGAAGAGAATCAAGGTCTGTATATCTGCAATTATATGTACGTATCTGTGGGCCTAAAAGCAAGGTTTGTACATACATATACGTATCTGCAATTGTACGTATTTGTGGGCCTAAAAACAAGGTTTGTGTATCTACAATTGTACATATCTGTGGGCCAAAAAACAAGGTTTGTGTATCTACAATTGTACATATCTGTGGGCCTAAAAGCAAGATTTGTATCTGCAATTGTACATATCTGTGGGCCTAAAAGCAAGGTTTGTACATACGTATATCTGCAATTGTACGGATTTGTGGGCCTAAAAACAAGGTTTGTGTGTCTACAATTGTACATATCTGTGGGCCTAAAAGCAAGGTTTGTATCTGCAATTGTACATCATTGTGAATCTAGGAGCAAGGTCTGTATGTACAACTGCATTGGGGGTATAGGATGGAGGTGTATGTATGTACGTATGTACTACAGACATACATACGTATATCAACAAATGTACTATGTACATATGTATGCATCCCCTGCATAGCAATATTGTATTTATTGATATTATAGCAATAGCAATAGCAGTACCAATAATAGTATATGTTGATATTGAATCACTGGTGTTCTTATTCAGAGCCGTTTGGAGTTTCGTGTCAAGATTCAAGATTTTGTAGAAATGATCAAAGTTAACCAGCGAATGGAGGCCATAAGATATGCCAGAACAAACTTCACTGCCGTGGAGCCCAGCATGATGGCCGAGTTACAAGAAGCAATGGCTCTCCTGGCTTTTCGGACTGACACAAAATGCAAAAAGTACCAGGTATGTTAAATGCAAGAAGCACCAGGTGTATTAATGGGTGTTCCGGAACAGCAGGGTTTCATTAAGGTGGTGGAGACCCTCAGACCTCTGAAGGGGAGTTGCCCCTCCCTCCATCCCCTCCCCCCTCCCCCCATTATCCATTCCAATGATTATGGTCTATGTAGACTAGTGGTCCTGCTGTAGTATCTCTCAGGTAGCCAATGAACCAGCCTACAGGGGTCACTGTGGACAGGTGGTCTTTATATACAAGTGGTTTTAATACAGGGTTCACTGTGGACAGGTGGTCTTTATATACGTACAAGTGGTTTTAATACAGGGGTCACTGTGGACAGGTGGTCTTTCTATACAAGTGGTTCTTAAGACAGGGTTCACTGTGGACAGGTGGTCTTTCTATACAAGTGGTTTTTAAGACAGGGTTCACTGTGGACAGGTGGTCTTTCTATACAAGTGGTTCTTAAGACAGGGTTCACTGTGGACAGGTGGTCTTTCTATACAAGTGGTTTTTAAGACAGGGTTCACTGTATTCGTGATCCTATTCTAAAGTGGGTCAAATTGGCATCAGGTACGTGCACCTACAAACCATGTCCTTGTATGCTCCTGACTAATGGATCCTCTGCAATTTAGCTACATATAGGAGTGAGTGTACAGTTCTGTGTATGAAAGGTACATACATACGTACGTATATGGTACTACATGTGAACGTGTACATAGTTTGTTAGGTGGATACCAGCTGTGTGCCATTAACGTGATGAATGTATGTACCTATGTGCTGTATTCATCACCTACATAGTGTGCTTGCATGCTGGTTGACTCCACATATACTATGTATGTACTTCAATCTCTCTTCTTACCCAGAGATTGTTCTCAGATGACCGATGGGCAGACCTGATACAGCTATTTAGAAATGAGAACCTCTCCCTGCATCAGCTGTGCCACTGTTCCCTGCTGTCAGCTACCATTCAAGCGGGACTTTCAGCTCTCAAAACGCCGTATCCTCACTGATCTGCGATGAGATTTAATGGTGGCTGTATGTTGCCTTTTGCTATACTTGGCTTTCCGTCACACTGCATCATTGTAATACATTGAGTTAGATTGGTGAACGTAGGTACATACGTACATATACGTACATAGGTACAATATGTATGGTCAAGTCTAATTCACATGAAATATCCTTGAATATCAAATACAAGCCAAATACAAGCATAATATGTACTGTTGCTTACAGGAAGTATATACTTAAAGACAAAATTACAGCACACTCTTCTGTGTTTCATGATAGATTCTACAACACATACGTACGTACGTGTGTGTGTACGTATGTGTATAGAAACAGCTACCATTATCATGGATCAGGCCTTATAGGAACTATGTATATATCCCTTCAGATATGCAAACATGCTTAGTATGTACTTCTGTCTGAGAGTATTTGGTTGGTGTGGTAGTATATTGATCTTTCTGGTGTGTGTGTGTGTGCGTGCGTGCATGCGTGCGTGCGTGTGCATGAGTATGTATGCCTATACATATACCAGTATGTGTTTTGCGTGTTGTCTTTCATTATCCATTTGTCCACATTGTAAACTGACCCCTTAACCAGCTTGTACACAGACAGTGTTATTTGGAGGACATGTACAACATGCAGTGTCCAGTCTGCTCGAAGATACTCAACGAACTCGCCGAGCCCCTCCCATTTTCACACCATGCCCAGTCTCAGTTGATATGTGCCCTTTCGCATGATCCCATTAACGAACACAATCCTCCATTGGCCTTACCGAATGGCTACATCTATGGGGAAAGAGTGAGTACATGTACATATGTACTTATGTGCATGCATGCCAACACATACGTAAGTGTATGTATGTACGTACATTATTGATGTGGTTTTAGTTGATTTGTACATGTTTCAGGCACTTCAGCAAATGTCAGCAGAAAATGGAGGCTATGTTGTGTGTCTCAAGACAAATGAACGGTATTCTCTAGAGGAGACAAAGAAAGTGTTTGTCATGTAAGCACATGGCATTGTATATTTCATGTTTCAGAAGTTCATTCGTGTTTAATTCTGTTAATTCTTAAACATCAGCAATATGTATTATTTTGTTTTATTAAAAGTGAATCTCTAATAAGTAAATACATGCTGCATGCATGAATATTAATATAATAAACTAACATGTAAGTTGTGAACACATTGCAAAAAACTCACTAAAATTAAATGCATTATGCATTTGACATCCCGCCTTCCTTCACAACATGACGTCCCACCTTCCATTGCGACATGACGTCACACCTTTTATCACTACACAACATCACACCTTTGATCGCAATGTGACGTCACATTGAGTGTCGTGCATGAAAGGATAGAGAATCCACCTTTTCAGCTATATTTGATATTATTGGTAATAATAATTATGCCTGCACATCTACATAAGCACTGGTTCATGCGTCAAAGTTTCTACATAAACTATTTTGCATACATCGTATGCATGGTACAACGGGTGCCAGGATTCTTCAACTAAATTATTGACACGGAATCACATACAACTTGTTCTACAGCATGATATTAATTAAATAGGTAACTTTCATAATCAGAGTGGGTAGGGGGATATAATATTGATTGCAGTAAAATTGATTAATTGGTGCTATATATGTAGAATTTATATGGTCCGTGCACAGTGACAGTATACAATATATACTATGGTGAAATTCCCATGTTAGTGGACACTCAGAAATAAGGCCAGCCTGTCTACAAAGAACACACTTCAGGTATACGTCTTAAATAATCGCTTTAGTTCCAATTCAATTTTAACCTCATAAAGAGTACAACCTCCTTACAAAGGCAAATTATAAAGAGGCTGCCTTAAAGTGTCCTTTATATTCAGAGATTCCACTGTAACAGTGTCAGTCTATTACGATGAGACAAATCAGATGAAAAGACTTTCATTGCATATTATGATGAAATCTTTTTATCAGCACACACAATTTAATGACAAATAGTACATATTTGTTCAATTCAAGCCTAACATTACATCCGTTTAACATATCCATGCCAGTTCCATGTGGCATTGTATCCAAACATATCAGTAAAGAAAGAGTCTACGCAGTAGCGGGCATCGTTCTTTGCAAGAAATTCTTTCAAAATGTCCAATTTACTTGGTCCAAATGGTTTAAATTCTTCCAGACCAATTCCCATGGCAGACGTTGCAGGGGTAAATGGGTTTGTGTCTTCAACAATGAAGTAATCTCCACTTTGCATATATCTATCGAAAAAGTCAAGTGTTCCCCTGACGTTAACATGACAATCTTCAATTACCACCAGAGGATGATGCATGGATTTCATCAAGCTGTGAGGGAAAGACTCTTCTATTTTGTTGGCATCTCCAAGAATGAAATGAACAGATGGTGGACACAATTTTTCAATCCCTTGATACATATTTGCTGCAGTCTTATCCACTGTGTATATGGAGCACTCGATTTCCATTATTTTTAACATGTCCGCCATCCACAAAGTATTTGCTCCGCTGTAGGTTCCCAACTCGATGATCGTGGCTGGTTTCACTTCCCAAAACAAACGCTGAACAATGGAGAGGTCAGCGGAGTCTTTCATCATAAATAAGCCTCTGTGCGCCTGTAGGTATCTTCCGGGAAGAGACGATTTTATGCTATCTTGCGATACAACGCTGACGTCTTCTCGCGCGCCGATGGGTTGAAAACGCGTTGGGCTCTTTAGCAAACTGTCATATAACTCCTGAGTCTTCTGGCAAAGGTTGTCGTATTCGAGGTAGTACTCCATGGCTTTCGTAAAAGCTACAAGATGTACCGTATTTCTTCCAATTAGCGCGCCCCCAAAAAATAAAATACTAGAGCAGGAGGTGCTTCTTTAGAGAGGAGGAAAATACAAATACCTCGACCGGGCGCCATCATTAGAAGGGTACTTAGTAATTAAAATGATTTTCGATCGATATAAAATGGCGGCCCGTCGAGTCCACACGTGGGAGGTAGATATGTTTAGCACGGTTATTATGGTCCACAAAGACAAATGGGAGCCTTGAAATGAAGAGATGCTCGATTGTGACAAGGATTTAGCCAACACCCACCACTTGTATGCCGTTACTACAGTTCACCGTCAGGAGGATTCCAATTACTAAGCGCCCCCAAAAATTAAATTACTTGTCTGGGAGGCTCTTCCATAGACCATAGACCGACGCTCTAAACTACGTAGTATAGAGTGTCTATGGCTCTTCTTTAGAACGAAAAATATTATCTTTGAGTCGAAGGGGCGCCATCATTAGAGAGGCGCGCTAATTGGAAGAAATACGGTAAGCAAAGCGCAGTACTCGCGAGACAGTACGTGGTCAGCGTCGACGTCACATACACATGACCGTCACGTGGCAGAACATGTCGACCGAGGTGGCTGGTCAATTCGCAGCCCCCAAACAAAATACAGTGGAACCTCAGTTACCTGTCTATTGCGGTCACCATTGAGGCGAAATTTTTTGGCTGTTATAGACAGGTGGCTGCATTAATGAGGTCGAATACCATACATTACTGCTGATTCGGAGAAGAATTAGTGGCTGGTATAGACGGGTGACTGCATTACACAGTGACCACAATAGATAGGTTCCACTGTATTCAGAACCCTGCGAAAAGCAAAGACAAATTTCAACAAACAAGAAAGTCGTCCCGAGATATGGCCTGGTTCTGTACTTTGATGCGTCAATTGCTTCTCTACAATAGAGCTATTTTGCCAATTTTAGCTATTACAAATTTACATTATCAATGTGGTTTTAGTTAATTTGTACATGTTTTAGCCACTCCAGCAAATGTCAGCAGAAAATGGAGGCTATGTTGTGTGTCTCAAGACAAATGAACGGTATTCTCAGACTCTAGAGGAGACAAAGAAGAGTTTGTCATGTAGTTAGAAGTTAAAAGTTAAATCTC
>CAUJGJ010000277.1:2300900-2340900 GCA_963170055.1 Halisarca cf. caerulea | reverse complement strand
GGATCACAAGGGGGGGGGGGAATATCCCCTGTCCTCCTCAAAAGAAACCCTGCTTTACATTGAGGCATGTTCATGGATTGGTGGTCACTATGGAGCAATTTATCAGTGCACAAAACAGATATAATAGAAGGAAGCAACAATTGAATCTTGATTGGAATAAAATTACACTTTCCTTGATTCCGTAATTGCTGAATTGGATTCCAATGTAATCATCATTATCTGACAGTCAGCCATGAAACACGCTTTGTAAAAAAAGTATATAGTGAAACCTCTGTAATCCAACACCTCTATAATCCAACATTCTAGCTCTTTAATCTGACCATCTATGAGTTACAGTCGCCATACTAAAGTATGGTAAGAGTGTGGTGAGAGTCACTATGTCATCCGACAACCTCCTAATCTGACACTTTTTTCAAGCCCCACTGAGTGTCAGATTAGAGAGGTTTTATTGTAATATATATTTCAGAATTCAACCCTGTTCTCCACGAGTGGTGGTATTGTGGCTGATTGTGTGTGCAGTCCTAATCCCGGGCCCAGCGGACAATATGCAAACAGACAAAAGCATTACGAATTTTCAAACCATATCCACCAAACACTTGATTTTTCCACCATGCAGATATTCTCGAGTCAGTCCAGCATGGAATACCTATTGCACGTATATATTTGCATGCACACGCTATTTGAATACTATCTGCCATCACAAATACAGTGGAATCTCCGAATAAAGGGCATTTTAGGACAGCCTCTTTCATCCTTTGTAAGGAGGTTGTCCTCTTTGAGAGGTTCGAAAAGTATTGGAACTATAGGGAGAAAATATTTTACCAATTCAAGCTGTGTTCTTTGTAAATAAGGTGTCCTTATTTTGGAGCGTCCACTGTCGGAAATTCCACTGGAACTGCATGCATGTCTGGGCAAACTGTAGCTAGTACCGGGGATGGACCCATTAGTACACATGTTCAGTCGAATGTGATAGTCTGTCACAAACTGGGACAAAGATTTGGAGGGGGATTGGCAGAGTTGGCACTGCATGTTCTCCACTTGTGAACTATTTTTGGGATGTTCTCGGGGGTTCGTTGTAAAAGTAGAGTAAGTGAACAGAGAGGCAGAGAATCAAGCTCACACTAGTATAGTAAACTATACAGTACATGACAGTATATATGTACACTGTATACACAGTTTTGCAATCATAATTATATATAATTATGGCACCCGTTACCATGGTAATGGTACGATTATACAGCGATTTTATAATGTATAAAACATGGGCGTCTAACTCGCCATGAGTTTATACTTGGAAACTTGTGTTTTCAGGCAAATTCCTTTCTGCAAAGTTCCTTAAAGAGATTTACGAAGAAACACGCTACAAATCGAATCCACCAATCTTTGCCACTGCGAAAAGCGAACTTAGCATCGTAGCCGAAAAAGTCTTCTTTGGGGATTCTTACCGCCAATTCCCTTCAGAAACTCAATAGTTAACATTTAAATTGCTTCGTCGAATTCCTAGAAGTCAAGAACACTTGCCTAAAGTCCACGAATGGATGCTATAATAGTTAAGACATAGGCACTTGGGCTGTATGGCATATAAAATGCACTCGCCCTCAGGTGCTTCACGGACTCAGGACTCAGCATTTTATATGCCATACAGCCCTCGCGCCTATGTCTTAACTACTAAATAATATATAATACTATACTATACATACTATACTACAGTATATAATAATATATAATAAAATAAGACTATAATAATAAGTATACAAAGTATACTTATTATTATGTATGTATTGTATTTGTATTGTACTGTACATGCTTATTGCACATGTACCATGCAATAATATCAAACCATACAAACGCTGTGTGCTTCAAATTAATTCAGGAGTGGGTTTTGTGCTACTACAGTACATGGACTTTGGAATAGGCTACCTGTGAACGCACTTAGTTGTGGGAGGACACCGAAACCTCCAATAGTGGACTCTCCCAAATAAGGACACAGTATAATTAACCTCTCTACAAAGGACATGACTTACGGTCTCAGTATAATTCCTGCAATACATTTTGAACCTCTCAAAGAGGAAAACCTCTCTACAAAGAACAAATCAGCTGAATTTGTTGTCCCCAAAGTGTCCTATATTTGGAAGTTTCACTGTAAATCGTTGCAACAGTGATGTGCTACCAGTTGTCAAGTCTACATATATGCACTTCCAATCAGCTATTGTACTAAAAAGACCACTTCATGCACATACATACTGTACCATGTAATATGAATTCACATGTACATATATATTTTGCGTATGTATGTACTACTGTACACATACATTCATCATACATATGTACTGTACATACCTCTGTTACTTCAATGAATGTTAGAAAATGTGCTGACTCAATCTGAATTGGTTCCTTGTTTGCACTGAGCAGCACGATGCTAAAGTTGAAGAAGCTGCACTTTCTCAGGTTCTCCGGAGGCTGGCTAACAAACTCTCCACCCAAAATGACATTAACACCCGGAAGGGGTACATAGGGAATCCTACAGTGAGACATACCACAATAGAATCAACATAAGATTAAATTTTTCCAAATACATTGTGTCAGTAAGTGATCATGCTTGCCATCAATGAACAACAACTGAAACATCTCAGGCTTCACAACTTCAGGTTGCTTCGCACTGCATGCTCACAACGTGTACTACAGCAAGTCTCGCTGAACCATGTACTACAGTAGGTCTCGCTGAACCATGTACTACAGAAGATCTCCCTGAACCATGTACTACAGCGGGTCTCGCGGAACCATGTACTACAGAAGGTCTCTCTGAACCATGTACTACAGCGGGTCTCTTTTCACCATGTACTACAGCAGGTCTCTCTGTACCATGTACTACAGCAGGTCTCACTGAACCATGTACTACAGCAGGTCTCACTGAACCATATACTACAGCAGGTCTCTCTTCACCATGTACTACAGCGGGTCTCGCTGAACCATGTACTACAGCAGGTCTCTCTTCACCATGTACTACAGCGGGTCTCGCTGAACCATGTACTACAGCAGGTCTCTCTTCACCATATACTGCACAATCAAACCTCGCTAAGACAAACTTGAGGGGACTCACAAAATTAGTTCTCATTATGAAGTTCTTCTTATCAGGATATAGTAATACATGTACAGTACTACAGCAAACCAAACAGGGGTTTGGAAACTAGTTTGTGGTAAGCAGAAATTTGTCCAAAGAGTGTTCTTCCTAGTGAGGTTCTACTGCAACACTTTAAAGGTATATCCAAACATTCCGGTCTAAAGGAATACATATTACGATAAAAGCCTGAGTGGGTAGGTAAGCCCATGATATTATTTTAATTATCAATAATCAGATGATTATTCAGACTGATGAAGACAGCCACAGGTTGTCAAAACATCTGATTTATCTTAATTTACCTGACTACTGTTATCTATAAAATAAAATAAGGAATACATATCCTCAGCTCCATCATGTATCCTGAAAAAATAATACAGTTCCGACAATGGAGTATTCCAGATAGAAGAAGAATAATGTTTCCTCATTCCAAGGGTACGTGTATGTACTACAACAAGGGTACACTGTTCTACAGTGGAGGCTCTGTAATCTGACACCGCTATAATCCGACACCTCTATAATTCGACATTCTCTCTAATCCGACCATCTTGTGAGGTAGGGTCACCTTATTATTAATATCAAACTATCCTAAGAGTCACTTGGTTATCCGACATATTTTTAGGCCTCGTTGAGTGTCAGGTATAAGAGAGGTTTTGCTTATCATGTTATTTGTGCTATATTTGGCATACCAGGTCTGATGGAGGATGATAGCTATCTTTAGTCACCATCCCTTTTTGACCATATTGGCCTACAGTACAACATGCCATATTGTGTCCTGGCACCTATTCTTGGCATGGCCAGCACACGTCAGTAATAATTGAGCCACAATGAATTGAATATCATGATGCATGGATTAATAAAAATCACCTATCCCGCAATCACATCAAATTTAGTATCCGGTATCACACGATTGTCAGGAAAATTGCAACTTTTCGAACCATAAAACACACCCTAGTCACCCTAACCCTAGTCACAAAATGCAACTTTTTACCTCACATAGCATAACAATGCTACAGAATAGAAAAAAATACATAATCGTATGTACTCGCAGCTAGTGCCTAAGACATGGTTACTATGTTATAGCTTTACCCTCTGTGTATGTACACACAATGGAATCTCTGAATAAAGGACACTTTGGAGAAAAGATAAATTCAGCTGATTTGTTGTTTGTAGAGAGGTTTTCCTCTTTGGGAGGTTCAAAATGTATTGTAGGAACTATACTGAGACAGTAAGTCATGTCCTTTGTAGAGAGGTTTATTATACAATACTGTGTCCCAATATATATTTCGGAGGATCCACTATCAGAGGGTTGACTGTATAATCTAAACAATTTTAGATTGAGAAGTTATAAGAGAAAGCCAAGCCATAAAAGATGCTCCATTGAATGACCTCCTCTTCACAGTGCAGAGGTGTTAAAACTGGATGCAGTCAATACGACTTGAGCACAAAGTCTTGCATCTTGAATAAATTAAAAGACATTATATAAAACAACAGTTTGCACTTTAGTTGTCAATGAAGCCCATCCACTTTATGGTTCTAGCTCTAGTATAAATGGTACATATACTGTACATCATGCCTGGTACAAAGGGATCCAACCATATATGTGTGGCAGTACTTAGGTAGACTTGTTGAAAGATAGCTGTCATTGGGTAGTACGTATGGACACACACACACACACACACACACACACACACACACACACACACACACACACACACACAAACACACACACACACACACACATGCACACAAAACACACACACAAACACACACACACACACATCCACACAAAACACACACACAAGCACACACGCATGCACAAGCACATGTAAGTATGCACACGCACACGGGCGTGCACGTGCGCGTGCGCACACACACACACACACACACACATACACACATACACTATTGGGGTACTAAACACCCATACTCAGTGGCTGACAAGCACATCGAGGTACTACAGAGGCAAGACAGTGACTTCCCGAGGGACATGAAGACTGCCATACAAGTTTACCAACACAAAAACCAACCATGCATGAAAACATCACCGAGAGGAAGCTGATAACGTACACTTTGCTCATTATATACAGTGATACAAGGAGGGACTCTCAAAGTTATACCATACGTAGTATATAGTGTCTATGGTTATACATATCAGGGGACCAAAGTTGGGCAGAAATAAGCAGGATTTGCAGGAAAAAAATTGAACATGGTGGAAGCTTACAATCTGATATATACAGTATCAGACAAATACACTGCATCTATTATGCCTTTCCCGGTCATCTATTCCCACCGTCACAAAGATCTTATGTGACCCAAACCTATGTAAACAAAGCCTATTTGAGCTTTCTGTCTGTGTTCGCTACACTCGCCACTGCGTGCTGGTTTTGACGGTGTCACGCAAGCACTCACACTCTGGGTGGCGACAAGACCTCGGGGACGCTGCTGGATGATGTGTCGGGTAGAGTGTAATGGTGCCTTTCCGATAAAGGCCCGCCATTATTGTCTTCCACCATGCCATATCCTTCCTACACAAAGATAAGGAGAAACATTTATAAGATGGAGCGGGAAAACGAGTATGTGGAAATGTGTTCTAAAACCGTGACGCATGCCAACAGTAAGCACTATTTGTAGCTAATTCGGTTTTGTAGAACGCCTTGAAACGAAGGAACACGTGGTTGGCTACATTCGCTGTTTGTTCCTTTTCGCTATTGCTGGTACGGATGGATGTATTGGCAGATAATAGGTAGAAATGTGTACACGCATGTCAGGGCTCACCATTTCCATCTACAGAGCTCCAGTTTTCGCTTTCAGAAGGAGACAGCGACAGATTTGGCTTCAAAAGAGTATGAACGGAAGAATTATAACTGCAGCCGCGTTTTCCGGTGGAGATACGGTAAAGTCTGTACTTTTGAGCACTAAAAATTCAGTCTCAAATGACAAAAAATGGAAAATGCTGCAAATCGTAGCACAAGCTGCTTTATCTAGCAAGCTATTTATGTAAAACTTGCTCCATCTCCCATGGGATCCCAACAAGTAGATAGGGAAGGGTGTGTCCGCGTGCGCACACGCCTATGAATACGCTCATTTCATCACATGACGTCACCAAATACCCACGTGTAGTGATCTTTCTGGAACGTTTTGCACGAAGAGATACAGTCAAAATGATGGTATGTTTCCGATGTAGGCAATTTTCCATGAGGTTTTTATCTTTTATGCTAACTTCATCCTTCGAAAGTAGTTGTCGGCTGTTTTATCCTAACTAGCCCCGTCCCTTTTAAGCCATTTCGCATTGTATTGCTTTTCCTATACCGAAAAGTCATCAAATGTTGTTATTCGTAAAATTAAATGTTCTTAATGGGATCATTATGCTGATCAACATCAATTTTGTGTGTTTTATCGTGTGTTATCCGTATTTTTATGTTTTTCAAGTCCATTGGTTTGTATTTACATTTTTTCAAGTTTGCTGAGACTGCAGCCTTACGAAGACTAATATCTTCAGATCTAAACTTCTGGGGTGTCAGACCCTTCTCGCTGTTTAGCAAGACTGAAGATTCTATATAGTCCCTTGAATGTCTTGTGATTATCACGTGACAAAAATGGCTTCCTCGGAAGATGTCCATAATGAGAATGTTATATAATTTCTCCTTTTTAAGTTTTAAGTGCATACCGGATATCAATGCACTCTAGATAGGATACTTTGTTTAGTATAAGTGGTTCAGATTTCCATTGGTCCTTTTCTGTGAGTTATATGATGATTGCATGTTTGTATTTGCATTAAACTTAGCCACATCACAGGAGAGTTACTGGTTGTTTGAGCCAGACATTGTTTATTTTGAAATGGAGGCCAGTGGTAATCCTCTATTTAATGTCCTCCGACAAGTGCAAATTGATAAAAGACTCTTATTGGAAGTGTGATCCAAGCATGTGATTTCCAATTTGATGTAACTTTGGTGTTTATATGAAATGACAATAATTACTGTTCTCTTGCATACGTGTGCCTACAACCCCTGCCTTGTACAAATGTCTACACATACGTATGTACATATGTATGTATGTACGTACATCGTGCATCATCTGTACGTATACAGGTTGTGAAAGTAGTAAATTCAAATGCAAGTGTGTGTGTGTGTGTGTGTGTGTGTGTGTGTGTGTGTGTGTGTGTGTGTGTGTGTGTGTGGTAGTCTGTGTGTGTATGTACGTGTGTGTGTGTGGGTGTGGGTGGGTGTGTGTGTGTGTGTGTGTGTGGGTGTGTGGGTGTGGTGTCTTTTTACATATGCTTATGGTCCCTTTGTTTTTGTGTTGTTAAGTTTTGAACCTTTAATCCAACTGGATCCCAATGTCATTTCCTGATTTGTACATAGTTTTTGATTGCAATGACTACATATCTGTCTATTTTACACTTCCCTCTTCAGTTACAGTGTACCCTTGTTAAGTCAAAATCGCTCAGTACAAATTTTTTTGTCAACCCGGAAGCCGCAAATGGTGCTGTCAATGTCCTTGGTATTCCCAATTGTTCTGATAACATGAAATCCTAATAAAATGAGCGCTTCAGAAGTCCCTTCGGTTTCATGCTAAGAGGGTTCCACTGTACTTAGGACATGAAGAACGCATGCACTTCTTAATTGAATTATAAAAAGTTGTTTTTGTTCGTATTTCAATCTACTGGAATTGCATGCTCTTCAGTTTGTGTCTAAGTCTTCTCTTTCCTGGTTTGATCCTTTGAGACTTGTTTCCTGAACTCCGTGGTCGTTTCCTCAACTGTTGCGTAAGGATTCACTCCTACCGTTCTTCCCCTCATTTCCATAGCGAGCACCCATCATTCTCCTCAAGGAGGGTACGGACACTTCGCAGGGGAAGCCGCAGATTCTTAGCAACATCACGGCATGCTTGGCTGTCGTGGATGCCATTCGGACCACGCTTGGGCCTCGAGGCATGGATAAACTCATTGTGGATGGACACGGTTAGTGGATGCATGCAACAGTTTTGTGTGTAGATGGGACTCTATTCCAGACACCTTGGGACCAGAAAAGACATACTATCCCAATTTTAAGATGTCCTCATTTCAGTAGTTGAACATGTACATACTATGGTGAAGTATACACGTACTGAAGTACGTATAGGTGAACAATTGTTTCCAGGGCATGTGTCCACGTTAGAGGGTTGTCCATGATGCAAAGGTCTGGATTAGGAGGGTTCTACTGTGCGTACTTGCGTACTACAGTGAGATCTGCTTTGTCAGACCACATTTGTTGCTAGAAGTCATGTCAGATAAACCAGATGTTGCGTAAACTAATCTAATTTGTACCCACCTCATTGGGGGTAAAGCATGGAGTATTGCCGGGTAAACAAGCATTTCAGATAAGCCAACATCAGATAAACCAGATGTTGGGTAAATCAATGGAACCTGTACCCACCTCACTGGAGGTAAAGCACGAAGTACTGCTGGGTAAACAAGCATTTTGGATTAGCCAATGTCGGGTGAACCAGGTCTCACAGTACGTGCGTACACTATAACTACAGTAGGCCTTATTCACACTTCTGTGGTCTTGATACGTACGTACGTAGATGTTAGCTGTGGCATGTATAGTGAAACCTCTTATAGTGGACTCTCCAAACAGCAGAAACCTCTGTATGGCAGACTGTTTTTGCGAGTCCAGGTAGATTGCTATGCATGTAAAGCAACCGCTGAATAGTGGAATTGTACGTACGTAGACTACCGAACAAGTGCAGTACGTTGGAAATTTTTTGGGACTCAAACATATCACAATTCTCTTCATTTTGGGGAGACTACAAATAAATATTCACAGTTAATAGTTTCTTAACGGTTGCTATCTTTCTGTAACACACGTGCTAGGCAATGATTATTCACTTGCCATGATGCTCACGAATGAAGACCACTTGCGAAATTCGCAAATGTTGCTGGTTGCAAAAATTTCCCAGTACATGGTACATACGTACATATTCAGTAAATCTTTTCACACTGTCTTTATTTTTCCACAGGTAAGACAACAATATCTAATGATGGAGCTACCATCATGAAATTGTTGGATGTGGTGCATCCAGCAGCGAAAACTCTGGTAGATATTTCTCTCTCACAAGATGCTGAGGTGTGTGTGTGTGTGTGTGTGTGTGTGTGTGTGTGTGTGTGTGTGTGTGTGTGTGTGTGTGTGCATGTGTGTGTGTGTGTGTGTGTGTGTGTGTGTGTGTGTGTGTGTGTGTGTGTGTGTGTGTGATTAAGCAGATGGGAGAGAGTATGAATTGTCAGAAAAATGTCAACTGTAGTACTTCTTGTGTAATATACTCGTACAGTATGCGTATGTGTCCGCGCACAGTATGCGTATTCCATTGTCCTTAATTCTGTAGCAATGCTAGCGTTCACAAGTACGTACAGTGTATTAATCAGGATTGCACACGCTGTTCTGTGATTCACCAAAGTCTGTGCAATTTGTGTGTGCTGGTTGGTGTGTTCTCGTCACACCGTGTACTTGCGTACCTGCACACTTGAACCACACAGACACACTACACTGGGTGTCTCCTTCTTGTAGTCACTTTGCACATAGTGACTTACAAGGAGACTGGAGCCAAACATTCCTTTGTAGATGCGTATACAGTGAAATCTCTTCCCCCAAATATGGACACAGTATAATAAACCTCTCTACAAAGAACATGACTTATGGTCTCAGTATATTTCCTATAGCCCAGGACAATAATTCAATATTAGTATTCAATATCAATATCAATCCAAAACCGACTATACAATAATTACAACTTTGAATAGTCAATATATCGAATACTCAATAGATCAATTATCAGCATTCTTCTAGAGTAAGTGCAGTTACCTCAATTTGCAGTACAACAATTGTCAGGTTGAAATAGGAAAGACTAAGAGCAGAAGTCCAATATATGGCTGAGGTTTCCAATTGGCCCGGGTACATGGTGCTAAAATATTTTTAATCAATCCCTATCCCAATTGATATCGCTGTTTTTGAATCAAAATTGAGATATCAAATCATTCGAGGATAATATTGAGATATACCGACTAATACCGACTATCTGATAATTAGTTAGTTACTAGTTATAATTGTCAATACCGTCCAGGGCTAAATTCCTACAATACATTTTGAACCTCCCAAAGAGGAAAACCTCTCTACAAAGAACAAATCACGCAAATTTACGTATGTCGTCCCCAAAGTGTCCTTTATTGGGAGGTTCCACTGTATTCTGTCTCTGCCACTTTCTTACTGTCATGTTGGGACATACTGTACATGCGTATGTATGTATGTACCCTGTGCTACAAAATTTTCTTTATATTATTATTATACTATTATCATCACTGTATGCTGTACAGTGAAACCTCTGTAATCCAACATTCTCTCTAATCCGACCATCTTATGAGGTACAGTCACCATAGAAAGTATGCTGATAGTCACTCTGAAATCTGACAACCTTCTAATCTGACACCTTTTCAATTCCTATCGAGTGTCGGATTAGAGAGGTTTCACAGTAATGAAATTTTTATGGTCAAACATTGAATTATCATGTGAATAATCAGCAGGGCTCAAATTTAGCAGTTTTCCAGTCATCAAAGATGACTAAAATCTCCCTTGGACAACTAGAAATTGGATTTTAGTTGCCAGCTGGACAGCCACAGTAGCTGGCATAATCTATGTACTTGGGAAATTTTGAGGGTACAAACCATCACTGAAGCGGGACAATGCCTTCAAATATAATAACTTTGCTAGCTAAATCATATTGTTGAAGAGAAGATTGTGTTTAATTTCCCAATGTCCGTTTCCCAACCTCTGAAACTGCCAAAAAAATTGTGTACCGTTTTTCCACCATTTTATCATGACATCACTGAGCATCATATGGCAAATACGCACGTCCATAGTCGACCGAGATACGTACGTAGTCCAGATATAGGTACTTACCCCTTTATTTAGCTGAGTAAAACAACATTTTACTTGAGTTATAGTGTCGTCTTCCCTCCTCTAATGCAACTACCAACCAGCACAGGTTAAAATCAATGTTCATCAAATCAAGCACTTTCAAGATGCTTCTGACAGGCCTGCTACGTTGTTGTTGTTGTTGTTTAAATGCAACATGTCAAAAGGCACTAGGACTTCTTCAGCCTAATGGAGCATTATCAACACATGCTATTACACAATATATATAATAATAAAAAAACAAATTAATAGACGGAAAACAAATTACAACATATTGAATAGTAATTATCACAGATGACAAAACCTGACCACTAATCATAAAATGTCTAGACCACATTCTACTAATTGTCCTAGGGATTCTGCTGCTCCTACATGCATGCATTCCCTAACACTACAGCAATTTGCTCCTCCTCTCCCATGTCTTGAAACTCGGTACTTGCAACCGATATGCCAGCGAGTACGTACGTAGGTCTTCTCTTTCAACAGCCAACATGGGGTAGGACAGCAACCAGTGGTTGACATCCTCCACCTCCCCTCTCTCACATTCCCTGCACACCCTTTCTTCACAAGCCAAGCCTCTTCACTTTCCAGATTCAATTTGTAGTTGGGCAGCCCCCCCCCCCCCCCCTGCTGCAGACTGAGACCTATGGTTTACAGTATTTTACATGAAATTGCAAATACAGTGGACTCTCTAAATATAGGACACTTAGGACAGTCTTTTTGTCCTTTGTAAGGAGGTTGTCCTTTTTGGGAGGTCCAAAATGTATTGGAACTATAGGGAGGAAATATTTTGGGACCTCAAGCTGTGTCCTTTGTAGAGAGACTGTCCTTATTTCGGAGTATCCACTATTGGAGATTCCACAGTATGTTGTAATAGAAATGGGCTCATTTGCATACAGTATATACGTAAGTATGTACGTACATACGAGTGGAACAAGAGTTACAGGGTTACCCGCAAGCTATTTGTATCCTTTGCTCGCTATGTGCAGGTCGGTGACGGGACCACGAGTGTTGTAATCATAGCTGGAGAGATGCTGAAGCAGTGCAGACCTTATGTTGAGGAAGGTGTGCATCCTCAGATCATTTGTAGAGCCATCCGAAGGGCAACAACATTGGTGAGATTCATGTGCGTGTGTACTTACGTATGTATGTATGTGTGTGTGTGTGTGTGTGTGTGTGTGTGTGTGTGTGTGTCTGTGTGTTTGTGTGTGTGTGTGTGTGTGTGTGTGTGTGTGTGTGTGTGTGTGTGTCTGTGTGTGTGTGTGTGTGTGTGTGTGATTCAAACTTGGTTTGTTTAGGATATATGTTTGTGGCATTTTGTTGGTGTATATACATATACGTACATATGTAGCCCTAGCCTAATGTTGTAGATGTATGGGTTCTGAAATACTGAAATTTCAATGTTTCTGTTTTGGCGCCATTGATGGAGACTACACTGAACAGCGCATAATGTCATTTTTTTTCTGATGATACCTCACTTGACCCTCCTCCTATCCAACTGTACTGCAGGCACTGAAGCACATCAATGACATAGCAGTACATGTCAAGAAGGAAGATCCAAAGTGAGTGTGTGTGTGTGTGTGTGTGTGTGTGTGTGTGTGTGTGTGTGTGTGTGTGTGTGTGTGTGTGTGTATAGGGTATAGGGTATAGGGTATTCTTATTTAACCTGGGGAACCTTTAGCCAGAGGCTACTGTAAGTGGCACCCAGAAAAGAAAAGGGACAAAAGGCAAAAACAAAAACAACAAAGGGGGTGACTGTACAAAGATTCAACAAAAGAGTTCGAGGTTTGCATTATGATGAAATGATAATAGAATGAATAGATGAGCAAAAATTATAAGTTTAGTCATTAGTGAATGGAATAAATTCAATCTGTAATGAGATAAGATTATTGGTGCATGAGTATGAAAATAGTGTCTGATTGATGATATGTACAAAATCATATTGTCCATGAGTTATTCATTTAAAAAGTGATTTTCACATAGTTTAGTGAACACCCGAAAGTCCGCACAGCATCGGATGTTATTTGGTAGTGATCGCCATAATGATGCGCCAACAAAACTAAATGCCTTCTGGCCAAGGGAAGTACGAAAACGTGGAAGGTTTAATTGTGAAGTAGAAGATGCTCGAGTATTATAATGAGAGGCTGGTGTGGAAAAAAGGTTGTTGAGATAAGTAGGTGATTGTAGAGATAAGCACTTATAAACAGTTTGGGCCAAATGTACTTTTTGTCTAGCACTAAGAGTTGAAACACCTAATTCTTTACGAGCAGAAGAGGCAGAATAATCTCTACGTTTGCAAAGAACGGTTCGACAAGCGAAGTTTAAAAGCGTTTCTAACCGATGACTATCCTGTTTGGTGCAAACAGACCACACACTATCACAGTAGTCGAATAGAGGAAGAATGTACGATTTGAGATAGAGAAGAAGAAGAGGTCGGGGGAGAAACCAAGAGAGGCGACGTAGAAGGCTAAGACTACGAGTGACCTTGTTATGTGTGTGTGTTATGTGTATGCGTGTATGTATATGTACGTACATGTGTGTGTGTGTGTGTGTGTGTGTGTGTGTGTGTGTATGTGTGTGTGTGATGTGTGTGTGTGTGTGTGTGTGTGTGTGTGTGTGTGTGTGTGTGTGTGTATGTACATATGTGGCACATACAGTATCATACTGTGCCTGTGGAGACATTTGGTCATGAGAATAGTACAGTAAACTAGGAAAACAGTCAACAAGCATACCACATGAATAGGATTATAAATAGGAGGAGAGGATGTGAATGGAAATGGAAAGTAAAAATCATGTTTGAGTTATGCAAGTTCAATGCTATCAGCAGAATGCCACAAGTGCTATAGTGACATTTGAATGAATGTGTTATACTTACATCCGTGTGTAGATCTTACAGTACTTTCAGTGTCATCTTGGAAGATTTCTCAGTGCACACAAACTGTACCACACACACACACACACACACACACACGCACACACACACACACACACACACACACACACACACACACACACACACACACTACCACTGATATCCGCTCCTCTCTCCTCCTGTTTAGAGAACAGCGTCAGTTGTTGGAGAGATGTGCTGCCACAGCACTCAGCTCAAAACTGGTGGCCCATCACAAGGAGTTTTTCTCAAAGATGGTCGTCGACGCTGTCATGTTGCTCGATGACAAACTCCCTCTAAACATGATAGGCATTAAGAAAGTTCAGGGTGGATCTTTGGCAGACTCCCTCCTTGTAGCGGGTGTTGCATTTAAGAAGACATTTTCCTATGCAGGGTTTGAGATGCAGCCCAAGAAATACAATTCCCCTAAGATTGCCCTGTTGAACGTAGAACTGGAGTTGAAAGCTGAGAGAGCCAACGCTGAAGTCAGGGTGGACAGTGTTGAGGTGGGTTTCCTGAGGCTCTCGTATGAGCAGTGGGTATTTGTTGAAAATGCATACAGTTCTTCAGTATTAAAAATACATACGTAAGTAGCAAATGGTGGATGGACAAATGCCCTAGCATTATCATTTCAAGTCAGACATTTTCAGGTTTCCTCAGACATATTTTTGGACATACATGAGACTTGGTAACATCACTGTGTGTGAGTTTATCAAATGAGCACGTACAGGTAGTGCTGAGCCTAATGTCCAACCCAAACCTTTTTGGGTCAGACAAAATGCCAAAGTGGTTGGACAACGTCCGAATGCTGAACATTATTTCTAACACTAGTTCTTGTTCTCTTGCCATAAATATACATACGTACGTACATATTGCATATACAAGTAGTGGGTATTTTTTGAAGCATAAAAGGTTTGTGGTTTTTGTAGTTCTTGTGGTTTGGTAGAGAGCCATGAAATATTTTCTCACAAAGTTGGTGTTGCTGCAAGTTTTGATTTCCTTCTGGAATGAACCATGAATTTCTTTACCACGATCAATTCAAATTTTTAGCATGCACAAAGATTTTACCCCTTGAATAATACCCTTTGCGTATATGATACGTATGTACTTTGTTTTGTTGCTGTGTCTGAGAGACAGAAGTCCTGTCTTTGTTGTGCTGTCTCTCTAGCAGCCAATTCAAGGATGCACACAGTGTGGACATGAAGCTATTGGTCCCTGTGATGACCAGTTTGCACACAAATCTTTAAAGTCGTGTGTGTTTCCAGTGGTAATAACACAAGAAGAGCTTACAGGGTGTTGTGTAGAGTGCGTACTTCTGCCGTAGTGTGTTGTCCAGTGAATTCTCATTGATCCACCGCCGCTTTATCTCCCATTTTTCATAACGAATTGTGGAAAATTCATGAGATTACTCTGTATCAGGGTTGAAAAGGGAGTGCATGTGTGGGTGTGTCAAACCACTATCTTGGGGGGTGGGGTGGGGGGGAGGGGTGTCAGTGGTTTTATTGGTTGTGTACTTGCGTGTAGTGTTCATTGTGTCCATCTTACAACTTGTTGGCAGCCTTTACATATGTGTGTTGTTATAATTTTTGGATTCTGGTTTCAGAGGGTATGGTTGGTTGTCATTCATCTCTCTTCAATCCCTACCGCTACTTGCAGGAGTACCAGGCGATAGTGGACGCTGAGTGGACCATTCTGTATGACAAACTGGACAAGATTGTAAAGTCTGGAGCAAAGGTTGTTCTCTCCAAACTGCCCATTGGTGATGTAGCGACGCAGTACTTTGCAGACAGGTAGGCTAGGAGGGATCTGTGCAAAGAATGTACGTAGCAGTGGTAGAAATAGCACTTGACCTTTGTTAGGACAAATGGCTGACCCAGAATTATAATGGTAGGACATTTTGAAAACTGGCCAGCCATTTACAATCATCAGTGATTTTGTAATACGCACAATGTAATCTTTAGCACTGAACCATGACAGTACAGAGAAGTGTTGGTTAGCCAAATGGCTGACTCAACTCAATTTTGGTCAGCCATATTCGTGTTTTGCTCGGAAAATAGCAGATGGCAGACTGCTATTTCTAGCCCTGCATAGTATATACAGTGTGTATTAATGTTTTTGTGTATTCTTTTAGGTGTCTGTCTAGCCTCTGTGTGTGTGTGTGTGTGTGTGTGTGTGTGTGTGTGCAGGCATGTGTAAGTGTATGCATGTGTGCATGTGCTTGCGTGTTCGTGTGTTTGCATGTGCGTGTGCTTACATGTGTACATGTATGTACTTGCTTGTGTGTCCTAATATCGCATATACGTATGTTCATGTGTACATACGTTTGTTTTGTGGTGTTTTGACAGTATTGTGTGAATCATGCAGGGATGTATTCTGTGCGGGTCGTGTGGCTGATGTTGATCTGAAGCGCACAATGAAGGCGTGTGGTGGGGCAGTCCAGACTTCAGTGGAGAGCCTGACTGAAGACGTGCTCGGCAATTGTGAAGTGTTTGAGGAACAGCAGATTGGAGGGGAGAGGTGAGCGGTTGGCGTATTGAGGCAATTGTGCGTGTGTGTGTGTTTGCCAGTTCATTCCTATCAAATGTAGAATCTATGAATTCACGATGATTTCAGTACAATACGTATATTGTGATTAACACCATTTTGCAATCTTGTACATACACAATCCTTGTATATCTTGTGGTATTAATATTACTAGGGACTGTCTGCTGTGACCCCACTAGTTTTTTTTTACTATGTAGAGAATCCAATGTATGTGCAGTTCCTGTGTATCTCTGTGTCTATGCATCCCTGTTAATTTTAGGCCTATGTCCGTGTTGCCCTGTTAGCACTTCCAGCCCCAGGCTACATCCCGACCTTCTCCAGCACTGGGCTACATCCCGACCTTCTCCAGCACTGGGCTACATCCCAACCTTGTCCAGCACTGGGCTACATTCCGACCTTGTCCAGCACTGGGCTACATCCCGACCTTCTCCAGCACTGGGCTACATCCCGACCTTCTCCAGCACTGGGCTACCTTCCGACCTTGTCCAGCACTGGGCTACATCCCGACCTTGTCCAGCACTGGGCTACATCCCGACCTTGTCCAGCACTGGGCTACATCCCGACCTTCTCCAGCACTGGGCTACGTCCCGACCTTGTCCAGCACTGGGCTACGTCCTGACCTTGTCCAGCACTGGGCTACATTCCAACCTTGTCCAGCACTGGGCTACATCCCAACCTTGTCCAGTAGTGGACTACATCCCGACCTTGTCCAGCACTGGGCTGCATCCCAACCTTGTCCAGCACTGGGCTACGTCCTAACCTTGTCCAGCACTGGGCTACATCCCAACCTTGTCCAGCACTGGGCTACGTCCTGACTTTGTTTCAGTGCTTCTTAAGGAATTGACAACTTATCACTACATCTTTTTCCATTTATGGCGTTTATGTACAAAGGTCTACGTACGTAGGCATATACTGCAGGACGGGCTTCAATTGCATATTGCAACACAATTGCGTTTAAAGGAATGCACACTATATAGACTGCATTTTTGATAATTGCGTTTCCTAACATTGCTACATACAGACCAGGCTATAGTTGGTTATAATGCATTTTTAACATTTGTATTCTTGCAATTAGCTAGCAGTCAGCATGATTTCAATCTAGCAATTAAAACCCATCCTACGGTACGTACATGTGTATGTACCCTATTGCTTGCGGAGTGTGGGAGTGAAATTTGTCTTTTTTGTACTTGTGTCACGGTTGAAGGACTTGCTGGCATCCTCCCACTCTCAACCTCCTCCCGCAGCTTTGTACGTGCTCTGGTGTGTTTTATGCATGACCTTACAGCTGTCCTATGATACTGGCATGCACCTACGTACAGTGGAGCTTGCTTAGTGAGTACAGATGTGACTCTTTAATCCGGCCACAATCGTTGCACTAAATGATGCTGGATTAACAAACCTTCTCACACTGCACAGTGCACATTGGGTGCAGATTTCCACTGGTTGGATAGCAAGAGTTCTGGATTATCAAAGGCTGGACTAAATAGTCGTGACTGTACAGTAGAACCTCATTAAGAAGAACACTCTTAAGACGAATTTCTGCTTGGCACAAACTAGCTTCTGAGCCCTGTTTGGTTTGCTGTAGTACTGTACATGTATTACTATATCCTGATAAGAAGAACTTCTGATAATGAGAATTAATTTTGTGAGTCCCGTTAATTTCATCTTAACAAGGTTTAACTGTACCTGGTTGAGTACATACATACTCCTGGATAGTAAGTACTCCACATTCTGTCCCTGTATACACATCACATGCGTACATAAACCAACCCTGATAATAAGTACCTCTGATAATAGGTACTGAGTTTGTGTCCCCTTCAAGGCACATACTAAGCCATTATCACTGTATATTAATTTTATACATACGTACATATGTGTACAGTATGCGTAATATACCAAACTGTGCGATGTTTAGTTTTTTTTGTATTTTTGCTATTTCATTGTCTTGTTTGTGGAATGGTACTAACATGTGTATGTATGTATATCTAAGGATTCGTGCATTTAATTACTGGAAACAGTAGTAATGGGCTTAACGAGATGATAACCACATGCGGAATGTGTGTCTGGTCCCAGAGTGTGCAGTGTGACAGAGATTTGTGTGTGCAGTGTGACAGAGACTTGTGTGTGCAGTGTGACAGAGATTTGTGTGTGCAGTGTGACAGAGACTTGTGTGTGCAGTGTGACAGAGATTTGTGTGTGCAGTGTGACAAAGACTTGTGTGCAGTGTGACAGAGACTTGTGTGTGCAGTGTGACAGAGACTTGTGTGCAGTGTGACAGAGACTCGAGTGTGCAGTGTGACAGAGATTTGTGTGTGCAGTGTGACAGAGACTTGTGTGCAGTGTGACAGAGATTTGTGTGTGCAGTGTGACAGAGACTCGAATGTGCAGTGTGACAGAGACTTGTGTGCAGTGTGACAGAGACTTGTGTGTGCAGTGTGACAGAGACTTGTGTGCAGTGTGACAGAGACTCGAGTGTGCAGTGTGACAGAGATTTGTGTGTGCAGTGTGACAGAGACTTGTGTGCAGTGTGACAGAGATTTGTGTGTGCAGTGTGACAGAGACTCGAATGTGCAGTGTGACAGAGACTCGAGTGTGCAGTGTGACAGAGACTCGAGTGTGCAGTGTGACAGAGACTCGAGTGTGCAGTGTGACAGAGACTCGAGTGTGCAGTGTGACAGAGACTCGAGTGTGCAGTGTGACAGAGACTCGAGTGTGCAGTGTGACAGAGACTCGAGTGTGCAGTGTGACAGAGACTCGAGTGTGCAGTGTGACAGAGACTCGTGTGTGCAGTGTGACAGAGACTTGTGTGTGCAGTGTGACAGAGATTTGTGTGTGCAGTGTGACAGAGACTTGTGTGTGCAGTGTGACAGAGATTTGTGTGTGCAGTGTGACAAAGACTTGTGTGCAGTGTGACAGAGACTTGTGTGTGCAGTGTGACAGAGACTTGTGTGCAGTGTGACAGAGACTCGAGTGTGCAGTGTGACAGAGATTTGTGTGTGCAGTGTGACAGAGACTTGTGTGCAGTGTGACAGAGATTTGTGTGTGCAGTGTGACAGAGACTCGAATGTGCAGTGTGACAGAGACTTGTGTGCAGTGTGACAGAGACTTGTGTGTGCAGTGTGACAGAGACTTGTGTGCAGTGTGACAGAGACTCGAGTGTGCAGTGTGACAGAGATTTGTGTGTGCAGTGTGACAGAGACTTGTGTGCAGTGTGACAGAGATTTGTGTGTGCAGTGTGACAGAGACTCGAATGTGCAGTGTGACAGAGACTCGAGTGTGCAGTGTGACAGAGACTCGAGTGTGCAGTGTGACAGAGACTCGAGTGTGCAGTGTGACAGAGACTCGAGTGTGCAGTGTGACAGAGACTCGAGTGTGCAGTGTGACAGAGACTCGAGTGTGCAGTGTGACAGAGACTCGAGTGTGCAGTGTGACAGAGACTCGAGTGTGCAGTGTGACAGAGACTCGTGTGTGCAGTGTGACAGAGACTCGAGTGTGCAGTGTGACAGAGACTCGAGTGTGCAGTGTGACAGAGACTCGTGTGTGCAGTGTGACAGAGACTTGTGTGTGCAGTGTGACAGAGACTTGTGTGTGCAGTGTGACAGAGACTTGTGTGTGCAGTGTGACAGAGATTTGTGTGCAGTGTGACAGAGATTTGTGTGTATCGTCAGTAGAAATTGTGAAATCTTCTTCCATGTGTACGCCATGGTCAGCAGCCCTTTATTTGCATGGTTTGTCCTTGAATGGGGGCAAAGATGTTGCTGTGAATGAAAGCGGGGAGCAAAATCGTGTATCTGTGTATGTAACAAGATTGTTGGCATTTCCAGGGTGGGGGGATTTTTTATGAAGTTAGAAAGCACCCCTCCCTCTCCCCAAGTATTTTTGTGTGTTTTACTTGATGATGGTATTTGTCTTACATATTCATACTATACAGTAGTCGTTTGTTCTCTACTCACACATTTGTGTTGGGTACTGTAGGTATAATATATTTAAAGGATGTCCTGAGGCCAAGACGTGTACCTTGATCCTTCGCGGAGGTGCTGAACAGTTCATTGAGGAAACAGAGAGATCGCTGCACGATGCCATCATGATTGTTCGCAGAGCCATCAAGAATGACGCAGTTGTAGCCGGTGGAGGGGCCATTGAAATGGAACTGAGCAAATACCTCAGAGACCATGCCCTTACTATTCCGGGGAAAGAGCAGCTCATCATATCCTCCTATGCCAGAGCACTGGAGATCATTCCAGCTCAGTTGTGTGAAAACGCAGGTTTTGATGCCATGTTGATGCTGAACAAACTGCGGGAAAAGCATGCTAAAGGTAACAATTATTGTTATGTGTTGGAATAAACGCTGTTGTAGGATTAATAATGATTGACTACTATTTGTACTTATTTTATGTGAATCAAATGATTTGTTTTCAGTTTCCCTTCATCTGAGAATCCCACCTAAGGAGATTATAGAACCACCTGTGTGGACCAAATGGCATACTGTACATCTTAGTGTCCTTGAAGTGTATTTATGTTTGATTGTACTCAGATTTCTTATTCTGCCAATTTTCTCATAAATTCTTTGCAAATTTGGTAGTGGACAGACAGGGGTAGTATACCTTCCCAGTGGTAAATTTATGCATGAGAAAAGTTCCTCAGAGAGAAATTCAGATTGTAACCTTTTTCTGAATTTAAAGTGAATATTTTCCGTATTTCTTTCATTCGTGTGATTTCTTTTCTAGTGCATTGTAGAGGATAGGTGCTTATGTCTACTGTGTGTATTTTCCTCTACTTGAAGGTGGTACGTGGTTTGGTGTCGACATCAACAGCGAGGATATTGCCAACAACTTTGAGAATTTTGTGTGGGAACCAGCTCTGGTCAAAAGAAATGCTTTGACAGCTGCTTCCGAAGCAGCTTGCCTCTTGCTGAGTGTGGACGAGACCATTAAGAATCCAAAATCGAACCACGAGGCACCAGGAGCACTACCTGGACAGAGATAGACATATTCTCTTGGCTCTAGCATCATCTTTAATTGTATATGTCATCATAGCTTCTTTGTACGTACCTGATCGAATACTAACATCTCAGAAAACATGCACGCATGCGCATTCACAGTTATGCAGTCGTATCCGGTGTTTGTATATCATGTGATCGTGTGCATCTCGTGACGTCACCTATGAATATCGTTATCCCAAAATAGTTGGACGACAAATGGAATGCAAACCATCGTGGAGGCCTACATAGCAACTTCGTAGGCTCCAAATTAGTAAAGCGCGGAAGAATATACCTTCTGTCGTAGTTGTGTCTTTGGGAAGAATCTGTACCATCGGGATTATTGTCTTGTTGTGAAAACGAAAGAAGCCTGGATGGAGGCACTGCTAGTGTTTGTCTCGGCCTTTCTCTCCTCCACGGCCGCTCAAACTCAAAACACAGTTTATGACAACGGGACAGTGACGTTTGCTCGTGTACCGACTAGTACGGGTAGTTTTACCCCTCTCAGATACGATGCCAGGGGATTAGATGGATTTTACGCTATGGCCAATGGATTCGCTGATGTCGTACGCAGCGGCAGTTTACCTTATGGTGAGTGAAAGGGGGAGCTCGTAGATTTAGTGACGCAGACTCTTGGCAAAAGTATAGTCTTCTACCTTGTTCTCCTGTCGCGTCCTTAGTAACTCCCCCCCTTACAACTGTTATAGGCCTTCTCTGTAAGATTCAGAACGGTTGCAACTGTACTTCGAGGTTGCCCTGTTGAGGGGCGGGCGTCCGAGCAGATGTGTGGATTCTATTTGGTCGTGTGTTTTTCCCTCGGACTGCAGGCGTTGTGGTTGGTCTCTGTCCGTACCATAGACACGTAGTATAGAGTGTCTCTGCCCGTACCACTGCAGTGAATTCACATGTAGTGTTGATTATATCATAGATGAACAACACACACACACACACACACACACACAACGTCGTTGATGAATCATCATTTTGCAATTCTCTTAAAGCTAATGTCCTACATGTTCAAACATGTGAGTGTCCTGATGTGTTGTAGCATGTAAAATTTCGCAGTCTTCTCTATTGAAATGGTGTTGTTTCACACTGTCTAGTCAGGTTGTCTCAGTAGAGGGTCTTTTTTCCATTCAGGCATTTATAATCCTTTCATTATGATAGACCCTTAATTTCTCCTACATACGTACCTACAAATTGGTTGTCCCACTACAAGTTGATCTGTCGTCGGCTTATGGGCTTGCAACATGTAACATGGAATGGTGTGAACTACATATCCGCCTTAAGATTTATTGATCGCTGTATTCTTCGAAGAGCCATTTTTGTATGCAGGGCTGCTTGTAGTCGGCCATTGTACCTGTGAATTGTACCAGATATCTGCTTAAATTGATCAAATGGAGGCCTGAAGTGTGCACATTCAGTCGACTACTTGTCGACTGAATGTGCACATTCAATCTACGAAGAGCCATTTTTGTATGCAGGGCTGCTTGTAGTCGGCCATTGTACCTGTGAATTGTACCAGATATCTGCTTAAATTGATCAAATGGAGGCCTGAAGTTTCCAAATTTCTGTGTTAGAACAACGAAAAATGACTCCCGATGTCTGTTTTGGCCAACAGTTCTAGCACAATGAGACCTTTGTTTACTGAAATATGTTTTCTGACCGCAGTGCTGGTTTAGGAGTTATGGAAATGAGGAAGTACACACACTGACAGGATCCGAATTCCAAGCATCACTACTCTCTAATCGGTTGACCTCTCTTTGCAGCATTGTGTAGTGCAGACATAGTCCCTCAGCTAAATTGTCACATTATGGGGGCTGACAAACTGTGTATGTACGTACGTATGTACGTGTACATGTATGTATATACATATGTATACATGTATATATGCATGTAAATATGTGCATGTTAAGTGCCACATACGTAAATACATACGTACGTATGTACATATGTACATATGTGGTATGTTGTATTAACTGCTTACAGTGAGGTAATTCCTACCTTTGGAAGTGTTGAACTGTTCAAATGGACATACCAAACATACATATCTTTACAGCTTCCTTTCCTAGAGTGTTGGGGAAGTTCATTCAAGAAACTCACTATATGTGAGTCTGTCCTTTCACCGTGATGTTTAGTGGGTTTTGTCTTTGTGTGTGTGTGTGTGTGTGTGTGTGTGTGTGTGTGTGTGTGTGTGTGTGTGTGTGTGTGTACATGTGTGTGTGTGTGTGTGTGTGTGTGTGTGTGTGTGTGTGTGTGTGTGTACATGTGTGTGTGTGTGTGTGTGTGTGTGTGTGTGTGTGTGTGTGTGTGTGTACGTATGTGTATGTACATATGTGTGTGCATGCATGTGCGAGTTGCATGTGGTATATATGTATATACAAAAATATATACACACATGCGTCGTTATTGTGGGATGTTTTATATCAGATTATATACTGTTTGTGAGATACATGTGTACATTATGTGAATAATTCCTTTGTAATCATATCTACAAATGTTCAGCAACAATCTGTATAGCATGCCAACCTCTACAAGGAGTAGTGATACATGTTCCAGTGTGCACTAGTGTGGGTGTGTGCCTACAGCATTTGTTGGGTGTGTATAATATACGTACGTACAGTACATACTTACATGCATGTGCTTCAAATGGTACGTATTGTGTACTAGTACGGGTGTGTGCCTACATGCATATGCTTCAAATGGTATGTGCACTAGTGTGGGTGTTTGCCTGTGTTGCGTGTGTACCTTGCAATCACTATTGTCTCTGCTGATGACTGAGTGTTAAGATCACTTCCCCTTTCCTACCGTGACATCAGCATACAGTACAAGTTATTGCAATGGTATGTATTGTATGTACGTACGTACGTACATATGTACATATATTCAGGCCGTATGTGTGTGTGTGTGTGGCTGGTAGGTATGTATGTATGCATAGGCGTAGGGACCAGGGGGGCCATGGGGGCCTTGCCCCCCTAACCTTTGGGGAGTAGGACCCAAATCATACATGTGTCTAACATATTGCTGTATAAAATGCTTCATCTATAACCTTCCGGCCCCCTCACTTGTGTGAGCATTCCTACGCCCCTGTGTATGTATGTGTCTTCAGGGTCACTTGCTGAATTCCTTTGGTAAATTTTTGTAGATTTTTGATTAGTGCCCCAAGCAGTCTCTTGACACCATAGTTGCATACGTACGCATGTTGTACAGTGAAAAATACATACCTCGAATGAGACACAAATCAATAATTCATATCAGAGATACGCACTTACTGTCAGGGTTGGTTTATGTACATGAGGTATACACAGGGACAGAATGAGGAGAACTTACTACCCAGGAGTATGTACTAAACTAGGTACAGTACTTACTAAGCAAGTTCCACTGTATATATGTACGTAATATGTGTGCATGTTCGAGTGTGTGACTGTGTGTACACTGGGCACATCCTTTTCTGCCAACGTGTATCCATACAGTCGAACCTCTTTAACTTGAAACTGCTTAATATGAATTATCCTTAAACACGAAATATTAGCTACGTACGTACGTCCAAGCTCAAGTCCAAGCATAACATGTTGTACTGTTTACAAGCAATACTTTTAAGATGAACTTTTAGCGCAGTCTGTGCGAGTTTCGTGCTAAGGAGGTTCAACTGTATATGCATGCCTGTGCATGTGGAGACTTTATCCCACAATCTTCTTCACAAGTGATAAGATTTCACTCTCTTTTATCCTATTCATCTCTAGTAGAACTATTAAGTGATACTGATCTACATATGTGTGTATGTACGTACGTTTCATGTACTTATATATAGTACTATGTATATGTACATATGTATGTATGTATGTCTGTATGTTCATTGTTGTGGTATAGAGATATGAAGTTTCCACCTAAGTAGGTTTTCTTTGTATCAATGGATTGTGTATTGATATGCATTGATACAAGGTATTCATTGTGTGTGTGTGTGTGTGTGTGTGTGTGTGTGTGTGTGTGTGTGTGTGTGTGTGTGTGTGTGTGTATGTGTGTATGTGTGTGTGTGTGTGTGTGTGTGTGTGTGTGTGTGTGTGTGTGTGTGTGTGCGCGCGCATGTGTGTAGCATACATACATGTATGGGTACCATACATGGACTGCATCTGTACTCACATGGCTATTTTGTTTTTCCCTATAGTTATTGGTTGTTTATACACTCACAGTTAAGGTTACTTTCAGTTTGCTGTTGAACGCATACTGAAAATCATATTGAGCTACTGTTTTTTATACATGCTGTTCTATCCATGTACAGTACAGTATGTATGTGCGTATGAACACTGTACATACGTGTATGTGTAGAGGTAGTGTACGTACGTACATACGTATATCATGTACACATGCACATGTATGCAAACAGTACTGCAGTTTAAGGTAATAGTGAATGTACATACGTACGTATGTATATCTGTCCCTATTCATGCGTACACACGTATGTACGTATGTATATGGTCAGTCATGTGCACACACACGCACACACACACACACACACACACACACACACACACACGCATACACAGATAAAACCCAGTAAACCCCATGGTAAAAGGACGGACACACTGTATTCATTATATAGGAATAGATGCATACGTATTATACTTGCTAGAGTCATGCCATTTGTACTATTGATGGCAAAATATTTTTGGGATGGGCTCCAAGTGGAAGCCTTTTCCTCCCTCCCACTCTCCACTGTATAGAAGCCTACACATGTGTGAACACATGCGCGTGCGCGCACACACACACACACACACACACACACACACACACACACACACACACACACACACACACACACACACACACACACACACACACACACACAAGCAGTTCTACAGTATGAGGCCATTTGCACTGTACGTATATCCATATACGTATATATACGTATGCATGCACTGCTGTTTTATTTGCATGTGTGTGCAGTAAATTGCCGCAAAGTGATTTTGTTCCTTGTGTTTGGTAAATAGAATAACTGACTTTGTCACAATGTTAACAATGTGTATGCCCACGAGTGTACCCAAGTCTTATGACACATGCTTTACATGCCTAGTTGAAAGCATACTTGCATACATACGTATGTACACACGTATGTACGTATGTACTTATCTGTATGCTTACATATGTACATACATGCATATCTCTATGCGTAGATGTAGGATGGTTTGTGTACACACCTTGTTACACACTTTGGGGAAGAGTGTCAGGTCTATTGTTCCTTATGCTGCACACCCTCACGTGTCAAAACGTTGATTATCGGGATGTTGGTGGGTACGACTGAAAAAGTGGCGTCATTTCATCATTGAATGTTGTTGCTATGCGGTTGCTGTGCGGTTGCACACTTTTAAAAATGGTGTCATTTCATTGGATGTTGCTTTGGGGCTGCATAATTAAATTAAATAATTTCAATCATGTGGGCTTGAAACACCACATGTGAATGAATATACATACATACGTATGTAAACAAGTGCATTTGTGTGTATACATACGTACGTATGTACGTATGTATGTATGTACGTACGTATGTATGTACGTACGTACTTACATGCAAGTATATGTATATATGTACGTACGTACATACATAGCCTATTTATACGCATACTGTATGTGTATACATTATGTATGTACGTATGTATAATGAAACTTGTCTTAAAAGACCACCTGTATATAAGGACCACCTATCCTTAGTGACCACTATAGACGGGTCCAGGAACCACTAAATCAATACTATTCCACCTCTACATACGTACATAAGGACCACCTGTCTACGAAGACCACAAGTATTCGGTCCCTTGGGGGGTCTCTATACAGGTTCCACTGTATGTGCGTACATACAGTGCTGGAGTTCACTGTTTGACTGGTTTTGTGTTGCTGACAGCTGCACACCCATTATACCCGTTACTTGTCACATTATCTGAAAAGAGTGTTTACAGGAGCTACAATTGTGGGCACATTGCTGTCAATCGCACACATGTAAACAACACTTAAAGTATGTACGTATGTACAGTATGCCCCTCTCCTGTCCAAGAGTCTGTTTGAACTGCTTGCACTGTGCAAGCAGATATTCTGTCTACTACTACATACGTACATATGCAAACACCGTCTGTGATTCGTGTGGTGGAATTGTATTCTACACATACGTACATAGTGTATGATTGGTATAATATGGTATTTGTGTATACATATGTATATATTATTTACATATATATGTATTTTAGATAGCTAGTAAACTTCAGGATTTTATTGGTCAGATATATACATACGTATGTAGGTCGTGTGTGTGTGTGTGTGTGTGTGTGTGTGTGTGTGTGTGTGTGTGTGTGTGTGTGTGTGTGACAGTTTGTGTGTGTGTGTGTGACAGTGTGTGTGTGTGTGTGTGTGTGTGTGTGTGTGTGTGTGTGTGTGTGTGTGTGTGTGTGACAGTGTGTGTGTGTGTGTGTGTGTGTGACAGTGTGTGTGTGTGTGTGTATGTGTATGTGTGTGTATGTGTGTGGTGTGTATGTGTGTGTGTGTATGTGTGTGTGTGTGTGTGTGTGTGTGTGTGTGTGTGTGTGTGTGTGTGTGGTGTGTGTGTGTGTGTGTGTGTGTGTGTGTGCCCCAAATCCAGACACCAGAGCCCGACATTGCCTTGAGAGGTTTTATCTACCATGAGAATGCCACATGGCGTACCTCGGTGGGGGGGGGGGGGGTAGGTCAATGCCCACCTCAGTAGGAATACTAGTGAATTTCCTATGTACGTACGCATAGAGTGGAGAAGTACTGCCTGCATGTACATATGCTTTTCTTATGTACGTATGTGGTGAGAACTTGCTATAGAGAAATCTTTCATAGTGAATTTCTGCATATTATAGTGAACGAATCAGTGTTTCCCACACAAAGATATTGCAACAGGGTGCCAGGGGGTCTAGATGATTTGCTGTCATCTGTTTTACTGTATACTCATGTTCTTTATGAAGGAAAAGATGTTAGGGTATATAGAATATTGCTATTCTGCAGTATTACACTACTGGCAAAAGATTTTTCAGCATCACAATGATTATTCAGCTCTTTTCAAAATTTGCTGTTAAAAAAGTAACAGTTGCTGCACCCTGTTCCAGATATACTGGGGGAAGCACTGTGACCCAGTTAGTGTTCTACTATGAAAGTGCAACTGTTTATAGTGAATAGTGAATTCCGATAATGTGAAAGGATTTTCCATGTCCTCTCGAATTCTCTATATTGCAAATTCTACTGTGATATTGTGTTGACGTTGGAAATTACTGTGTGTGTCAGTACAATGGAACTATAAACCAGCATTCGCCTAACCTGGTCAAGATTCTCTGGCACTGACCATTGATTTTGCCACACAAACTGACCTCTATAATCCAGCAACCTGCTAACCCAGCACTGTTTTTCATTCCCCAATGGGTGCCGGATTATACAGGTTTCACTGTGCCTTAAAAGTCATGCAGATGTAAAGTACCTACCTAAGGTGTGAAGTCTCTTGTTTACCCTGGTATGTGGTGTTCATATTTCAGCATAGACCTACGTAGGTATGTACGTACAAGTATGTGTGTTTCCAGTATGAAGCGTATGGGACTTTTGGAAAGTATGACATTGTAATAGTGTTGGAATGTTCATTTCAGGAACCTGCTCTCTAAGCTGGCATAGTCAACATGTGTACACTGAGCTTCGGTGAGGGGGTAGGGACAAACTCTACACATGCAGTCATACTTGCTACCTGCTACGAGTATTTACTACATATGTATGTGTATGTACTATAAATGCTGATACTGGATGTTTTTTTGTACGTACATATACGTACGTATGTATATATGTACAGTGGAGTCTGGATAAGTTGAATCAGTAAGGACAGCAAAGTTTGTATATCTTAGTATTGAATGCATACGGACAAACAAACTCTCTCAACTTATCCAGAACTTCCAGTTAAGCAAGTTTGACTTAAGTGGACTGCACTGTATGTACACAGATATGTATGTACACACGTACGTACGTACGTATGTATTTTATTTTTTTTATAATTTATTATTTATAATTTCTTATTTTAACTGGGTGGCCATTAGCCTGAGGCTACTACTAAGGCCCCCAGTATCCCACGCACTCACTCACACGCACAATCAAATTAAATCAAATGCAAATTGTTTGGTGGCTGCAGTAGGTCATCTTCTCAGCTGTTCCCAGGTTGGTGGTGGTGGGGGGGTGCAGGGAAAAAAACTCCAAATCGCACACAGGTGGAGTGGTGCCTTTTGCTCAAATGCTTGATTGACTTCAGTGCTAACCTACTGAGCCACCAGCACCCCCAATGTATGTATGTACATACATACGTACGTATGATCACATGTACGTATGTACACATGTACGTATGTATGTACACATGTACGTATGTATGTACACATGTATGTATGTATGTACACATGTATGTATTTACACATGTATGTATGTACACAGGTACGTATGTACACATGTATGTACGTACGTACATATATTCTAATCTTTTATCGCAGTATCACATGTTGAGTCATACATGTGTGTGAGAGGTAAGAGTATGTCATGTGACTGTGGGTGTCCTGTAGGCAGTGTATGCAGTTCTACAAATATGGTCATGACAAAAGCTGTAGGTTTAGGCCTGTGAACAGGAAGTTAAGACATTTGGTATGTGCGTTGTATAGTGTTCATTTGTGTGGTTAGCAGAACAATGTGTGTGTGCTGATACATACTGTATGTATCTCAATATGTATGTACGTATGTACATACGTACGTACGTACGTATGCATGTGTGTGTTTTGTAATCATTTGTGTGATTAACAGAAACAATAGGTACCAGTGTTGTGGTAATGGTAATAAGTAATTGCAATCAATTGTAATTAGGTATGCATCTGCCTGTAGTGGTAATATAATTGTAATGGAGCTATTGGTTATTTCTTTGTGTAAGACTCGTGAGTCTTACACGAAGAAGTAACCGAGCTATTTCAGCCTCAGAGTAGTCGTAATGGTAATTGGTATTTGGTATTGGTATATTCTTTTGCTATTTGCATCACATTACACAATTACCATGCAACTACTCTGATGGATATTTTTTATATCTGTGGATATATTTTACCCCCTAAGGAGGTAGATTTTGGCTAGTTTGAGGCTGTTTTCTGTGCTACAGTAAACCAAGTGCCTGGTAGAAATGGTAAATGACATCAATCACAGGATTTAAATCACATCAAATATGAAATCTCGGTAAGGTGCAGTACCTTTTGCAAGCATCCAAGAATAAATCTGTAATTAGTAATTGTAAATGCAATTGTAGAAATGTAGTTGCAATGGTAATTGATTACTTTAGTGGAGGTCTGTAGTGGTAATGGTAATCGTAATGCTTTGATACCGAGATAATTGCAATGGTACTTGATTGTGATACCTCTGTAATGGCCACAACACTGATAGGTACACTGTGACTGTTATCTACATACGTACATACGTACATATGTACATATGTGTGAATGTAGGCACACATGCGAGCTGCTGAAGTTGCATAAGGTGGCCATTAGAGTTTAAAAAAATGGCCGATTTACCGAACACAACTACGTACGTACGTATATACGTATGTAAGTACATACGTACGTACGTATGTACCTCCCTGAGACATTCTGTAGATTTGAAGAGAGGGCATTTGCAGTTGGGATGGAAGTGGTCCTCACCAGTTGATCCTTGTTGTGTTTTATCTTCCTCCAGATGAACTGATCATACCTCAGCTTCTGGCCTTCTATCCTACAATACAGAACCCAGGTCTTACATATGACCCCGACGTCAATGAATTGGTCCAAACGGTAAGTTTGTATTACTGTATGTGTGTACGTGTTTACGTATGCATGTATGTACTTACTGTACGTAACTTTGTGTTGGCCGCACCATATGTACATATGTATTAGGTACGTATGTATGAACTATAATAGTAGTTTGTGTGTGTGTGTGTGTGTGTGTGTGTGTGTGTGTGTGAAAGAGAGAGAGAGAGTATTTGCTATATTTAGAGCTTATGTATGTGTGCATACGTATGTATGTACGTACGTACATGTGTGATTGTATGCATACATACACATATTCCCAACTCAACAACTGTCCAACTTATCAGTATTCCTATTACATATTTTCACCATACTTGGGTGCTGTACTTGCCATATGCAAGTAGGAAAGCATACGTTTTCATATGAATGGTTTTCTGGGAGAGTGCCATCATTTCCTGTGTGAGTGCACATGTGATGACGTCAGGTAAAGTGGGTGCCCCCATTAGTCGGGCTTCTCTGCTGAGCTGGGAGTGCTGTGAAACCTGTGTACAGCAGCCGCACAAGGAACCGAGTGATAGTGGTCACTGTAGACAGGTGTCCTCATGTAGAGGTGTCATTGTATTGCTATAGTGGTTCCTGGACCAGCCTGCAGTGGTCTCTATAGACAGGTGGTCCTCATGTAGAGGTGTCATTGTATTTGCTGTAGTGGTTCCTGGACCAGCCCTGCAGTGGTCTCTATAGACAGGTGATCCTGTCTTAAGACAGGTTTCACTGTATGTATGTATGCATAGTCTGACTGAGTGAACTTTCCAAATTCCTATCTCAAAGTGCGTATGGTGCATTGTGAAGTACTGTATGTACTGTACATATATATGTGCTAATGTGCTTGCATAAATAGTGCACCTGTCTGTAGAGACCACTGTTGGTCAGTCCTTGGGCCGCCTTGGATATGCTAATGCACCTCTGTATAAGGACTACCTGTCTACAGCAACCACTACATTGCTTGGCCCTCTGTGGTCCTTATAGACAGGTTTCCCTTCACTTACATTCATTTGCATCTCTAATTTTTTTTTGGAATCTTTGTACTTCCTCCATGTTTCTTTTGGGTTTTGCCTTTGTCCCTTTTTTTCCCTTTTTTCTTTTCTGGGTGCCACTTATAGTAGCCTCTGGCTAACGGTTCCCCAGGTTAAATAAGAATACCTGATACCTGATACATACATACATACATACATACATACATACATACATACGTACATACATACGTATATACATACATACATACGTACATACGTATGTACATACATGCATGCATACATGCTTGTTTATAATGTATAATTCCATTGTATTGTAATGCTGCTTGTAATGTATGTACATACTTACATACCAACATAACTTATACATATGTGTTAATGTGGTAGGTAGGACCTGAACGACAGACCTGCAAAATTTATTTCTGCAAACATCTCGAAAGTGGCCAACCATGAAAATTCAGCTCCTTGAAAATTTAGCGTTAAACAGTAATATACAGTGGAGACTTATAATGAACCTCATTGGACACTGAAAATTCTTCATAATGTCAGAAATTCACTATAATTACAGTTACACTTTCATAGTAGAACGTTAACCGGGTCTTTTCCATACTGTGTATGCAGAAATTCAGTGTAAGAGATTTCTTTGTAGCAAGTTTCCACTGTACATACGTACGTACTGTAGGTGCCTGTCAGTGTAATGCTTGACCAAGACTAACTGTGTTGTGTACTTGCATATGTACTTACGTACATGTATGTACGTATACATGTATGGACATACAGTTTGTGCGATGTGTACTCATAGTGTGTATTGTATAAACACTTGCTACTGTAGTTCTTGAGGTGGTACGCTGGCGTCATTGCTGTTACGATCCTCGGGTTTGTTCTGGCCTTCTGCATGCCCGTGGTGTGTGTGATTGTCTGCTGCTGTCGGCTCTGCAACTTCTGTGGAGGAAACCTTAACTCCTCCATTGATGACGAAGAGAAGGAGAAGAAAAGAAGAGTGTGTTGTATCATATTGTTTGTCTTCGTGCTGATATTTCTGGCCCTTGTAACGTGAGTTACTTAACGTGCTTGCATGTGCATGTCGTACTCTATGTATGTGTGTGTGTGTGTACAATCACATACGTACATGTGTGTTTGTGTATTTGTGTGTGTGTGTGTGTGTTTGTGTGTGTGCGTGTGTGTGTGTGTGTATGCTTGTGTACAATTACATACATACATGTGTCATGGTGCGGGGGCGAAAGTTGGGTGGATCAAAGAGTACCGCGGGCTTACATTCACGATGTAGCCCTGCTACTCTGATGTAGCACAGGTCAAGGGTCTTATCAATTTCAAGCCAGCCCAAACCCATTCATGCCTCATTAATTAGTAGCTGTCAATTGTCACATTTGCAGTGTTTTGCCGTATAGCGGGAAACTTTCGCGAATCGTCTAAAAATACAAATTTTGCGAAGAAAACTTTCGCGAATCGTCCAAAAGAAATTCTATAAGGAAGAAAACTTTCGCGGATTGGTAAGGCAGCCATTGTGTACGTGGCCATATCAAAGCATGCGTGTTTCCACGTGTGTGGAAACACACATGCTTACGCGTGACCTACGTACTGGAAACTATCGTGCGAGGCTATCGTGCCTACAAGGAGCTCTGGGAACTTGCCTTATCTCCTTGTCTGCAGTTGTAATCGTAGAATCTGATGAAGATACTGTATAAGCAGAGAGAACCGGTAGTGTCGGTTTAGAAGGTCGAAAGTACTTGAAGCAATCCATAGCAGCCATAAGCTGTACAACTAAGCGTTACGACCGAGTACATCTTCAAATATAAGGCTTAGCACGAACAAAACTGGTTACATAGCGTCCTCGATAGCATCTATGTACTGAATAACTCACAACGACGCTTCAATCCTTTTTGACTTTTCGCGAATAAAAATTTTGCGAATCCTCTCTTGTTTGCGAAATTCGCAAAGGTTTTTTTCCGCGAAAGTTTCCCGCTTCACCATGACACATAATAGTTGTATCCTGCCTTGGTGTGCTACAGCAGCATAAAGTGCTAATCCATTGACCTCGGGCTGCGCCCTCGGTCAATCAATTAGCACTTTATGGCTGCTGTAGCACACCAAGGCAGGATACAACTATTACATACAGTACAGTACATACAGTATGTATATTTTGATATGGTTCCTCACATACAATTGTTGCCAGTATGTACTATGCACATACATACCTACAGCAATACAGTACTTACGTATGTATGTACATGTGTGCTACCCTCCCCTGCAGTGTGGGTATGGTGTTCTCTTTCTTGACCAACGAGGCCATCCAAACCACTGTCGACACTGCTGTGCCAACTGTGTTTAACGCTGTGGATGATATAGCAGCTTTTGCCAGTGCAACCTTGGATGTAAGTTGTTGTGGAAGGAACTCTGTGTGTGTTGTGTTGTGTGTGTGTGTGTGTGTGTGTGTGTGTGTGTGTGTGTGTGTGTGTGTGTGTGTGTGTGTGAGGGAGGGCGAGAGAGAATGTGCTCCATGTGATATTGAGGGTATGCTGGTTGTCCGATGTGCTAGCTTTACATCTGTGAATTTCTTCTGTGTACAGGAAGCGGCATTTCTGGTTGTGGATCAGCTCAACTTCACCACCAATTTGGTTGTAAATGAAGTTACTGGTATGTACGTACGTACACTGTATGTCTGTGATACTACCAGTGTGTGTGTGTGTGTGTGTGTGTGTGTGTGTGTGTGTGTGTGTGTGTGTGTGTGTGTGTGTGTGTGTGTGCGTGCGTGCAAGCGTGTGTGTGTGTGTGTGTGTGTGTGTGTGTGTGTGTGTGTGTGTGTGTGTGTGTGTGTGTGCATGTGTGCGTGCGTGCATGCACGTTCGTGCATGTGTGTGTGTGCGTGCGTGTGTGTGTGTGTGTGTGTGACTCCAATTATCCATATTCGGAAGTGTGTATTTTTCTGTGTATACATATTTCTGTGGGTGTACTTACATACGTACGTACATACGTATTAGTAATAATTGTAATAATTAATGCAAGTGGATATTCATGTGTATGTACATTATGTATGTGTTTATGTGTATATGTACATACTGTATGTTCTGTTTCGGTTTACGTATTTATCGCATTATTCTACAGACCTCAACAGCAGTGTGGTGCAGCCATTGATCGAGATGAACAGACCGGCAATAGACTCCCTGCTGAATGGCATCCTCACCATCAATGACAGTAAGACACCGGACAACTTCACACACACATTCAAACATGTTTAGCACAGTTTTTGCAACTTACACACATAATATGCTGTTTACCAGGCACACATTGAGAGTGTTTTTGCATATTCCTCTCGCTCCTCTATGTACGTATGCGTCCTTAGTGTAAACTGCTCCATTGGGGAAAATTAAGTTGTAAATTATTCACCCCTTGCATCCCCTCATTGGCCACTCCCCCTGCATCCCTCCATTGACCACTCCCCCTATCCCCCTGCATCCCCTTATGGACCACTCCCCCTATCCTCCTACATCCCCTTATGGACCACTCCCCCTATCCCCCTACATCCCCTTATGGACCACTCCCCCTATCCCCCTACATCCCCTTATGGACCACTCCCCCTATCCCCCTACATCCCCTTATGGACCACTCCCCCTATCCCCCTACATCCCCTTATGGACCACTCCCCCTATCCCCCTACATCTCCTCATGGACCACTCCCCCTATTCCCCTTGCATCCCCTTATGGACCACTCCCCCTGTCCCCTGTGCAGGTCTGTCTGCTGTTGGTTCGGCTCTTGACGACGTGTCTACCAACATCTCGGCACTCAATGTCACTGCAATGAGCATTTCAGCGCAAGTGGTTATACTAAGAGCACAGCTTACAAACCTCACCACTGACTGTATGGCTGAAGCAGTATTATCTGGAGCTGGAGCATGTGACGATATTCCAGATCCAGACAGCATACAGGACGTTGACGTCACTAGTCAAGTGAGTTTACGTGGGTGTGGGCTTTGTCCGTAGTTTTTAGGTTGTTAAACACCCAATGGCACAGAGTGGAGTAGGGATGTATGAAAACTCCTAACATTGTGAATTCTGCATGCAGTGAACAAATTCATCTGCCCCAATTAGTCTTTTAGTAATGAAAATTTACCTACACATATGTAGTTTCATACAGGGAATTTGTGTCAAAGTGAATGATTTTCAGTTTCCCCCGGGGGTTCATTGAAATGTGAATCTATTGCAGTTACAGTATGTATGTACGTATGTGTGTATGTACATTTGTGCAAAAATTATTAGCCATATTTGTACAAATCTTCTACATGTTAGCGTTTTGCTATCTGAATCAAGGCTACTCATGATGGCCTGTTACCACATTCTCCCACCTGTGTATTCCTTGAATGTAGGATGTTCCTATGCTAGTTCCGAACATATGTACTTCCGCATACCTCAGTGTACTTTCACATGTTTGTAAACCTGGGGACAAACATGCTCACACGCCTGCACACATGTACATACCGTACGCTCGGAAATTTTCGCGGTACTAAACTTTCATGGTTTTCGCAGTACTGCACGGCATCCGCGAAAAATTAAATCCGCGAAAATCCTATACGACCCTTTATGTTCCGCGCTATGCACAGGAGTCTTAGCAAAGAACAAAGAAGCAGGAGTGTCGAACGTTTCGTATATTATACCGTTTGTTTTCTCGTCTGTTATGTCGATCAAGTATTCTTTACCCCCATCAGATGCTCCATATCTAACTAAAATCTGTAAGGCAGCTGGAGAAGATCAACTGCAACAATTTGCACTTGTATTGATAACCGTTCCACGGACTAACAACCACGCTAACAAACAGAGCAGCCATTTTTCAGTGCATAATTTATATAGGATTACATATTGTTGAGCTAATATAAAATCCAATCTAAGATCCACGAATTTGAAATTCTGCATCCATGAATATTTTAGTACCGCGAAAATCCTCAAGTGTTGCATCCGCGAAAATTTAGTACCGCAAAAATTTCCAAGCACACGGTATACATAACGTACGTACGTACATATACATACAGCTACGATGTACATACCATTATTGGGCTGGTGTACTACTTGGTGTCCTATTGGCACACACACACACACACACACACACACACACACACACACACACACACACACACACACACACACACACACACACACACACACACACACACACACACACACACACACACATGTACACACACACACATGTACACACACACACACACACACACACACACACACACACACACATACACACACACAACACACACACACGCACACACACACACACACACACGCACACACACACACACACACGCACACACACACACACACACACACACACACACACACACACACACGTGTTCTCGATGAGTAAGGGCTATTGTGTGTCTCCATTGACGGTCTAGCAAATCAGACTAGTACGTACATACGTACGTACGTATACAAACCTACTGTACATACGTCATACATACATAGTGTTTCCCACAGAAAGAAATTGCAGCAGGGTGCCAGGGTGGTCCTGAAGATTCATTGTCATCTGTTCTACCATAGATACTCTAACCTACGCAGGTTAGAGTATCTATGGTTCTACTGTATACTCATGTTCTTTGTGAAGGAAAAGATGTTGGGGTATATAGAACATTGCTATTCTGCAGTACTTACACTACTGGCCAAAGAGTTGTCAGCATCACAATGATTATTCAGCTCTTTTCAAAATTTGCTGCTTAAAAAGCAACAGGTGCTGCACCCTGTTCCAGATATACTGGGGGAAACACTGTACATACATCATACATACATACGAGCATCTCTCCATTCTTTTTTCTCAGTTGAACGATGTACAGATGACTATTGACAATTTCAGGAGTACATTATCAATAAGTCAAAATCTAACAGACATTGTGAACATGGTAAGGGTTCTTGTGGAAATGAATTCTTTACTGGATATTCTGATTGTGTGGTATTCTGTAACTCACACACACAGCACACACACACACACACACACACACACACACACACACACACACACACACAAACACACATAAACACACACACACAGCACACGCACGCACACACACACACACACACACACACACACACACACACACACAAACACACATAAACACACACACACAGCACACGCACGCACACACACACACACACACACACACACACACACACACACACACACACACACACACACTGTCATCTTTACGTAAGTGTGCTCTTTTCATGAACTTTGCATGTGTTTCATATATGCTTGTATGTACGTACGCATATTTAAGCATACATGTTAATAATGTATACATTTTGTACCATAGTTTTGTATTTACAGTACAAATATATATACAGTGGAATTTCCGAATAAAGGACACTTTGGGACAGCCATTTTGTCCTTTGTAAGGAAACTGTCCACTTTGAGAGATTAATAATGTATTGGAACTATAGGGAGAAAATATTTGGGACCTCAAGTTGTGTCCTTTGTAGAGAGATTGTCCTTATTTCAGAGCGTCCACTATCAGAGATTCCACTGTATTTTGGTTACTGTACGTACATATCTTATTGTGCGGTGTACATGCATGTATACTTACTTGTATACAGTGAGACTTCACTTATCCCCACCGCAGATATCCAGTTCCCTCACCTTCTGTAGTAGTTTTTACTAGAACAAATCTGCAATAATCCTACTGTACACTATACTACTGCTCCCTCATTCATCCAGTTCCCTTGCTTTATCCGCACTTTCATCCAGAAGGGATGTGTGTGGATAAGTGAGGCCTGACTGTACTTGTTAATGGTGTACACAGTATGTCATAGTAATACTCCATGTGATACACTATCTCATATGCGTATATTCCCCTCTGTTCACTTCACTACAGATCAATGATACAATAAACAACATTCCGTCTTTGGTTCAAGATGCTGTTGGAAATCAGACTGGCAGTAAGTCTGTATCTTACGTACTTATAGTCCATGACAAGTTGTTTACACCCACTTTGTGCAAACTTCACATAGGCAGTAGGTGCAACTGGCATATGGCTAATTTCTCCTAACCAGATCCCAAAGGTGCCCAACAAGAGCATCCATTGTCCTTATATACAGTGCCTCAAAGCTTGAATGAATTGGTATTATGAATGAATTGGAAAGAAGCAATAAACGGCATCATGCCATGATTGTTTTGGTTTCATAATATCACAATAATAGTAATGAGACAGTCTTCATTGGCATTCAACTTAAAACAGTGTCACATCCCAGCAATGTGTATGTGAATCAAGCGTAAAACTGGGGAAAAAGGACTGGTTGAAGAATGGATTTATCAACTTCTTCCGTTGGACTCTTCAATCACTATGGCAAGAGATAGCCACAATATGTTTACTGTTGAAGCAAAATTACACCTACAGTAGTTTAGTCAAATGCTGTCCAGCCCTGAAAGAGCCCCACATGTCATGTACAGTGGAATCTCCGATAATGGACACTCTAAAATAAAGACACCTCTCTACAAAGGACACAGCTTAAGGTCCCAATATTGTTTCCTCCCTATGATATTTTCAATATGTTTTGAACCTCCCAAAGAGGACAACCTCCTTACAAAGGACAAGAAGACTGTCCCAAAGTGTCCTTTATTCGGAGATTCCACTGTACAGAGAAATCTCCGATAGTGGATGCTCTGAAATATGGACAATCTCTCTACAAA
>CAUJGJ010000277.1:2295900-2298400 GCA_963170055.1 Halisarca cf. caerulea | reverse complement strand
GTCTTGTCATTATTCACTGTACAACTCCCTACTTCTCCCAGGGGTTGTGATAACAACCAGCCTCTGTACTCTGCGCTGCAAGGAGACACAGTTTTAAACAGTATCAACATTTCAATAGTACAGGGAATGCCTCCAGTAAACCTTGGGGAGCTAACAAGGAATCCTCTGCAAGTGAGTTGTGTGCAGAGCTTCTCCACATTGTGTGTGTGTGTGTGTGTGTGTGTGTGTGTGTGTGTGTGTGTGTGTGTGTACATGTGTGTGTGTGTGTGTGTGTGTGTGTGTGTGTGTGTGTTGCAATCTCTGACTGTACCAGTCTTACGTATGTATTAGCTACATCATAGGCCGTCTTGCTGCCTGATTTTACTTTCTGCATCTCAAAAGTATGCAATTTATATGGAGTGTATGGTATGTGATTCAGTACTTTATACATATCACATCAAGTAGTGGCTGCAATACCAGAATTCTGCAGGCTGGATTTTTTCTTTGCTTGTTTACTTTTCACAGATTCTGGATATCTTCAATGTTAGCATTGATCAGCTGACAGGCCAGCTGAACGACCAATTGGCCAACTTTAACCTCTCAAACGTTATACCAACGTCTACCATTGACTCCCTGCTTGCCAGTCTTCCCAACGTGTCAGCCATTGACACAACATCACAGATCAACAGCCTCAACACCTTAATAGTGGACGCTAACACCTCACTAGTTGCAGCGGAAGGAAATGTAACGATTTTGAGAGCCAATGCTTCCACAGCTAATGCTGTGAGTGTTCATGTATACACAGTCCACATCTCACCGCCAGCAACACCTCACAATTGGGGTATAAACATAGCTTCTTCCACAGAGCACCATCATTCTGCCCCTTTTGAAAGTCTCACATTAGCTTGTGTACAGTACACTTTTGCTCTCCAAATAAGGATGCCTCCTCATGCGGACAACTCACTATGATCCTAATAGTGTCCTTATTGTAAAGGTTTCACTATACAGAACAGATTACTATTGCTCCAGTGGTGTCCTTACTATAGAGGTTTCACTGTACAGGACAGTTTACTGTGGTCCGAATGGTGTCCTTATTATAGAGGCTTCGCTGTATGGATGGCTAACTGTGGTTTCAATATTGTCCTTTTCTTGGAACTGTCTCCCATCTGCTGCCAAACTCAGTTGTACTGATTTAGGCACATTTAACACCATGGTTAAGCAACTTTTTACTAGCTCGCGTGTTTTTTGTTAATAATATTATTCTTTTTTGTACTAACTCATTTTAACTGGAAGCCTTAATATTAGCCATCAGGGCTAGTGGCCTCTCCTATGTAAATAATGATACTGATACCGATGGTGTCCTTATTGTAGAGGTTTCACTGCACTGTACATACAGTATGTCATTGAATATGATCATTTTCTCCTGACAGACCAATGTTGTAAACCAAACAGATGCTATTCTCAACACCATAAACACCACTCAGAGCCTCCTCAATACAGTTGCAATGCAAGTGGTAAGTGCATATGTAGATATATGCATACATATGTATGTATGCAGTACATAAATATAGGTGATGAACAATGTGCTATTGTGTATGGGCATGCATGCATGTACGTACGTGTTTGTGGGTACTTTGTACTTGCCTACATACGTACATACAGTATGTGTACTTGCTTGCTTCCATGTTTGTGTGTGTGTGTGTGTGTGCGTGTGTGTGTGTGTGCATTCGTGTGTGTTTGCATGCATGTGTGTGCGCGTGTATGTGTGCGTGTGTGTGTGTACGTGTGTGTGTGTGTGTGTGTGCGCACGCGCGTGTGTGTGTGTGCATGTGCATATGTTTGTGTGCATGTGTGTGTCTGTGTACTTACATACAGTACATGCATGTGTACGTGAATGCGCTATGTACATACGTAGTTACTCCACACCTTTGCTGTCATGTCTTCCCAAATGCACAGTGTGTTCTCCTCACCTTCTTTCACTATGCGTAGCTCATTTTTCTGATTTTAATTGTTCTTAACTGCCGTATTACTCTTGTTGTCCTTTCTCTCCTCTCCTTTCCAAGATGGACCTCAATAACTCGGCTGTCCAGGCTCAGATGGAGGCAGAGGCCGCAGTGAACGCAAGCAAGGTGCAGATCAACACTTCCCTGGCAGAGGCAAACGACCTGCTGACAGCCTTCAATTCTTCACTATTCATGGTGAGTGTTGCGTATCACACAACCATATGTGCACATGCATGTACATATGCATGTACATATGTATGTACATGTATCTCTCTACATTCTAATCGAATAGACTCTAGACAGCAGCATTAATTAAGTGTTGCAGATTAATTGAAAACAGCAAACAGCTTAGTTATTTAACTATCAGGCCTTCCACAGTCCAAGGAATTGCCTAATTATACTATGCAAATACCTGAAAGCTCAGCTTCTGAATTATTGACATTTGTAAACTCTAGGTTAATAAAACTAAAATCAAGGGAGCCCCTGAAATTCGTTCAAGCATGCCTGAGGGGCACGGT
>CAUJGJ010000277.1:2280900-2290900 GCA_963170055.1 Halisarca cf. caerulea | reverse complement strand
TTCTTCGCTAGTGTTGCAATTGTCTACTACTAGTACTTGCCACAGTGCTGAATTCGTGCAACTACCAGACTGAGTAGTAGTTGCAGGAATTCAGAGTCCGGCAGTGGCAAATATGGATAGACAGCTTGTCTGTGGGAAAGGATATTGCCCCGTTCCAAGTTGCCATGCAGTTCCAAATTACCCCTCAGGCTGGGCCACTTTACCTAATATGTAGTGTTACAGTAACTGTTACTAGTTGTATTTGTGAATTTGTTTCATCAAACCTTTGGCTGCCTGTAATGGGCTTGGTGGATTACGGGTCAAGGTTTCACAGTGACCCTATTATAGGAGTCTTTATAGACTTCATGAACTGCACAATACATTGATTCCACACTACAGGCATGCTTCTGCATGGTACACAAACAACTTCTATATACAGTCTGGCGTTGCCCACCCTTCCTGGTATGCACAGTGCACAGTGACATCAGTCTCCAAAAATTGGCCGAGCAAGATTGGGTCGCCAAGGTCAGACTAACAGTCACTCCCGTCAGAAAGTGCACAGTGAGATACGGGTGTTGTGTTGCAAATGATAGCTGTCAAAAATTGTTTTTACCATGATAATTAAATTAAATTGATTCAGAAGCTGAGGATTTCACCGCTAAATATCAGCACTATATAATACACAATCACAGAAAAACACTCAGTCCATTGATTATTAATTTTATATATAATTGTAGCATCATAATAAAAATTTAGCAAACCATGATAATTCTTTGATTCGGAATGCAAACTAAACCATACAATCTTAGACTATTATTTTTTCCAGAATCTCTGATTCTGTATGGCTTCCATGGTAGTCATATGTGCTGTATTTCCACTTCCAAATTGTCAGAAAGAGAACTTCTGCTGCTGTAACAGTAAATTTAAAGCTCTATACGACGTTGTGTAGTGAGGACACCATTGGCCATGAGATCACAGACTGAGTATATACTATGCAAAGGAAATGTTTTAAATTTATTTTGGAGGATTTAAATGTACACATTTCAATGTGAGGGATTTCAAATGGGGCAGAGCAATGGTGCACTTCTAAAAGTGTCTGCATTTGGAGGTGTCCTTTAATAGAGGTTTCAATTCATTAAAATTGCAAATAATTATTCTGATTTTGTATCAAGCTGTGGATATGAAGTTCCTTCATCTCCGATGTATTTCACCTGACTAGTGCCCTGAATTCCAATCACTCTAATCCACCAATTTCACTGTAAAAGTTACAGTAATTGGGCGTGCACAACTTTGCTTTATCCATCATAATATAATGATGGATTCTGAGGATGCATTGTTACAGTATTAATCGGTAGACTATAAATGCTATGGTATTCGATTTATTAATATTTTCAGTGTGCTCATCTTGTCAATATCAATGCATATAATAGTGGTACATGGAAAGTGACAGTGTCTCTCAACATGTAATGCTGCATCAGGCTGCTTCAACACTTACTGCACTTGTTTATTTGTTCTACCCTGTAGATGATGTCATAACCCCCCTTGTAAGATCCTTGTACGTTGAAGCGCGGAATTCAATTTCAAATTCACGGTCTGAGCCAGCTACATCCGGTTCAAATGCCAGGGCATTGCAAAATGTACATACAGTACTGTGTATGTTTTCTGTCTTGTCTGTGTCACAGATCTAGAGGTATTCAGTTGCATGCCATGAGTCATATACATGGACATCACATAAGTCCCTATTCTATTGTGTCTGATCTGGAATCCTGTGAAAATGCATACATGTAGCCAAAGGGTTTCCCATGGAAGTCCCCAATACTCATTAGTCCAATTGTCGCCGCCTGAAATCCCTGGGTGGATATCTATCACTCTGAGATATTCAATCACTTTCTATTTACTAACATGTACTAGCTTGACCATATCAGTGCAGCTGCACATTAAGCCACCATTAAAGGAGACTGTAGGAAGACTACTCATGTGCCAGAACAGAAATTAATATCCGATGTATGTATACATGGAGTAATTCGCATGCACGATAAGCATAATATGTGTGGGATATGTGTGAAGTGGAAGTGCATGAGATAAGAAACTTTCCCCATTCATATTTTACACCTGTTATAGCGCCCGGTAGGAAATGTGTTTGATAATCATTAATTCCTCCAACAATTTTTTCTCTGACTTCAGAAATAAGTACATGAAGCATGCAACATACATGATGCATCTTGTATGATTGTCCTCACGATAGCAGGAATGAAAGTAGAAGACACATGATCATGAACATGTATATAATACATGATTATAATATGTGCAGTGTGTGTGTGTGTGTGTGTGTGTGTGTGTGTGTGTGTGTGTGTGTGTGTGTGTGTGTGTGTGTCATTAAAGTCATAATATGATAATGCTTCTTACTGCCCTTCAACTCTCACTGTGTGCCTATTGTGCTACAGTTCCTCAACTGGGGTGCTGGAATAATTGTTCTCTCCGTGCTCGGACTTGTTCTGGCTTTCTGCATGCCTGTGTTGGGCCTGATCATGTGCTGTTGTCGCTGCTGTGGACAATGTGGAGGGAACCTGAACTGGTCTGACAAGGACGAACATCTGGAGAAGAGGCAAAGAGTGTACTGTATCGTATTATTGGCCTTTGTGCTGGTATTTCTGGCCCTTGTCACGTAAGTATGTATGTAATACTAATATGTATACGTATACAGAGAATGACTGATAATAATATGAACACTTTTCATCAGTCCTTTGAGTTTTGTGTTGAGTGGGTTCCACTGTATATATTTTGCACTTGGTATGCTGTGAACTTGCTATATATATTCAGAACATTTGAAAATCTGCCCATGGACTCAAAACATAAATGTAAACTAGACATTAGGTTATGGTCCCGAATTACAATGCTAAAAAGTTCCCTGGAGGAGCATGTACCCCCACCTCCCCTAGTATAGACTGCTATAATTTCACATACATACATACTTATCTGCCTCCTCTCCCCCTCCCATTACATCACTAGACCATGCTATTGTCCCCTTTTGATCACTATCCTGATAGAAACCCTCTTTGTCCGTATATACTAATGTGAAGGTCCCCCCCCAACAATTTGACCCCAGAGATACCCTGCTTGTGTAGAGCTGTGTGGTTACATGTCAGTAAACAGGTTTTGTATGGTTATGACGTCTACAGCAGTACCTTCACTAACTGTGTTATCAATTTCTTGAAATTACTACTATTACTATTAGTTACCTAAAAATGCATGGGAGGCAACTCTTATGTTACAAGTATAGAAGCTTAGCTAGCCATTTATATCTGTATCATTTCTGTTCTGATTGTTGATGAATTTCCCTGCATTGTGTGTGTGTATGTATACTTATATACAGTATAAGTGTTAATGTTTGATGTGTAGTGTATTACTGTGTGTTATAAGTAGGACAAGATGGCAGACTGGCTAGAAGAAGCTGTCTTGGTAGTTTATGTAGTGGTTTTGGTTGGTAGTAAGGGCCATGATCCTGTGAGAGACCGAGCAAGGATCGTATGTTGAGTGGTGTACAGCAGGGACTAGCCTCCTATCATTCCTGAGCCAATGTATGTACATATAAGGCAATGTATGTACAGTATGTATGTATGTATACAGTATGTATGTACAATATGTATGTACAGTATGTATGTATGTACAGTAAAATCTCTTTAATTAGAACCTTGATTTTCCAGTAAAAAAGTTCTAATTATCCATAAGTTCTAATTAACCAGCCACATATGTACTCCATATATTAGGGATTGTACATTCATCAATGTTTGAATTAAGCCAGATATTCTAATTATCATGATTCTAATTATTGAGATTTTACTGTATGTATGTATGTATGTATATAATACGTATGTATGTAGGTACAGTGTAAATTGCTGAACTTTAAATATCACTTCCAATATCATACACTCAGCTGGCCACTGATGGCTTAGCTGGGAAGGTGTAGGCCTTGCATGCATGGGTGCAGGGGTTCATTTCCATCTCTGACCCTAATTTTACTCTTTTTTTTCTATTGGGACTATGCAAACAGCACAACTATAAATGGCACTTTTAATAGTCTATATCCAGAAGGTCCCTGATGGCGTAGCGGTTAGGTGACTGTGCTTCGGAGCTGAGGTAATAGGGTACGTTTCTCGACCCGACCTGGATTTATCGGATTTTATCTGAAAAAAAAATCCCGTCCCTCAGTGGTCAGTTGCAATACCTCTGTACAAAGAACCGTATGGGGGGAGCTTTGGGTCTCGCAGCTGGTCTCCCACTCCATAGCTCTCTTCTCAGCATCCTTGAGAATGCAGTACTATACTCCCTCTCCGTGATGAGGGGGCCTCCTTCTTTTTTTTTTTTTTTTTTTTTTTTTTTTTTTTTTTTTTCGATGTAATGAAAATGAAGGGACAACAGAGAGTTTGAATCTCTTATTATTGGATATGTGGAATTAATTTTCTTCTATTCATAAGTATTGTGACAGCCTATATATATTTAGCACTTAGTATGCTGTGAACTTGCTATAATATTATTCAGAACACTTGAAAATCTGCCCATGGACTCAAGATATAATTGTAAACTAGACATTAGGTTATGGTCCCAAATTCCAAAGCTAAAAAGTTCCCTGGAGGAGTATGTACCCCCAACCTCCCCTAGTATAGACTGCTATAATTTCACATGCATACATACTTATCTGCCTCCCCCCTCCCCCTCCCATTATATCACTATACTATGCTATTGCCCCCTTTGACCACTATTCTGATAAGAACCCTCTACATACGTATATACAGATCCCCCAATCCAACAATTTGACCCCATGCAGATAAAACCCTGCTGGTGTAGAGCTGTGTGGTTACATGTCGGTAAACAGGTTTTGTATGGTTATTACGTCTATGACAATTGCTACAATTTGTCTATCTTATACCTTACATTACACTATCCATTGGCAACGAATCTCATGCACTACTCAGTATCTCAAAAGTCTCGAGCTATCCCCTTTGATATCACAATACACAGTCATACTACTATGGATTTTACAGTGGAACCTGCATAATCCGGCACCCTTTGGGGAATGAACAATAGCACTGGATTATTGAGGTCAGTTTGTGTGGTAAAATTAATGGTCGACACCAGAGAATCTTGGTCTGCTTAGGAGGATACTGGACTATAGAGGTACTGGATTGGACAGGTTCCACTGTATATACGTATATACAAATATTATGTCAATGTTTAGTACTGTATAGTTACTGTACTGTGACAATAGTAATTATTTAAAATCCTTATCTTGCTTACAGTGTTGGGATGGTGTTGTCCTTCGTCACCAACCAGACCATTCAGGATGGCTTTGACAGTGCTCTACCCAGTGTAGTGGAGACACTGGACACCGCAGAGGAGTTTGTCAATGATGCTTTGAATGTGAGTGAGCATGGTGTGAAGCTTGTGGAGGTGACTTGCATTTGCTGGTGACATTGGTTTGTCTGAGATCCAGACAGACAAATTCCATCATTAGATTTCTGTTCTAAAGCTTGTTACTGCGGGACACACAAATTGGTATTCCCATATTGTATATATAGGACTTGTTAGAAGAAAAAAAAATTGTGTGTGTGTGTGCATTCCCGTCTGTGTATGTGTGTCCATGTAAGCCTGTGTGTCTAGAAATCAGGATGATAACATATCCGGCTTATTCACACCAGCAGTAGCAGCTAACAGTTATAACATGTGTACCTATGTCAAAACACTTACTACATGCTGTTCAGTGTCTGATTTCAAGCAAGGAAGCGACTCAAAAGCCTTTCTCCACAATCCTCGATCCTCCTCCGTGTCACACTGCAGGAGAACCAGAGCAAATGGTGCCACATGCATATAACAAGAGTAGCACTCACAACCACATAACCCCACCATGAAACAAGGCCAATCCTTGGGCCAAGCCCACCACAAGACCAGGCCCACCACACAACCACACCCACAAGACCACGCCCACCACACAACCACACCCACAAGACCCACCTGCCACATAACCCCACACAAGACCACGCTCACCATATGACCACACCTGAAACCACACCCACCACACGACCACACCCACCCACACACACCTGCATGTAGAATTTTCTGTTCGGAGTGTGCACAGCCGGTAAGAAGTCCTTGTCTTTGAAACTAAAACATACAACAAAGCACTCATCAAATATGCAGCGTACATCCAGTACATGTGGAAACATGTGCAAGCCCACACACACAATATGTTCGGGGAACAACACAAACTTCAAGCAATATTTCAAGCATGTATCAGGATATCAGGATATAAGGGTAGCTTATTTAGACTGGGAAGCCTTTGGCCATTGGCTATTCTGACAGGCACCCAGTAGAAAAGAAAAGAAAACGAAACATACATGTACAATTATAAAAGTAAAAGGGAAATGCAAATTAATATTTAATAGAAATTGTTCATTCAGTTAATAATTTGGTAATTCAATAGTATGTAGTTAATAGTGTAGACAAATTATACGAACATGCATCTAGAAGAGTAGAGAGATCATGCACAAGGTAATATGGAGGCGAATCAAGTAGAATAAAAAGTAATCTTGCAGCTCTCTGACACTGCTTGGGAGAGATCTCCATAAGGATGCACCAGTGAAACTGAACGCTTTTGCTCGTAAGAAGACTTGAAGCTGGGAGGTTTAATTGCCTAGACCAAAAGGACCATGTGCAGTGTGAGGAGCAGGGAGCAGAAAAAAGCTGGGAGAGATATGAGGGAGATTGGGCGGACAGACATATGAAAACTGACTGCAGGTGAAGTTTCCTACAGGAAGAGAGAGTGGAAAAAACTAACTCAGAACAAGCAGCAGAAGCAGAGGAACGTCTATTTTTATGTAGAATGGTACAACAAGCAAAGTTCATCAGTGTTTCCAAACAAAGAGACTGGGATTTAGTGCTGCTGGACCAAACAACATCACATGCAGTAGTCAAGATGAGGAAGAATGTAGGAATTAAGAAAAAGAAGCAGGAGGGGTTAAGGAAGGAAATACAGAAGACGATGAAGCAAGTTCAGACTGTGGGAAACTTTTTTGCACACATAGTCGATGTGGTCAGACTATAAGTAAGGGTTTCATTGACAACCACTCCAAGGAATTTAAACCATCGAGCCTGCTCAACAGAACACCCATCAATTTCCAGTTTCAAGCTGCTGGGAACTTTGTTCTTGCTTGAGTGTATCAACATTGCTTTGGTCTTCCCAGTATTAATTTTCAAGCCATGTGGCATTGGTGTTGTGTAACTATAAATTTAACTACGTATGTTTGGGTGTGTGTGCCAAATACGCGTGTCCACATGTGCCAAGTGTGTGGATGCAAGCTGTGCCAAGTTTGTGGATGAAAGGTGTGCCAAGTGTGTGGATAAAAGTGTGCCAAGTGTGTGGATGAAAGATGTGCCAAGTGTGTGGATGAAGTGTGACAAGTGTGTGGATGAGTGTGACAAGTGTGTGGATGAGTGTGACAAGTGAGTGGATGAAAGTGTGACAATGTGTGGATGAATGGTGTGACAAGTGTGCTGGTGAAAGTTACATATACAGTGGAACCTCTCTATAACGGACACTTTTGGAACTTATAAACAGTCTGTTTTATAGAGGTTTCCTCTATTCAGAGGTTATTTAACATGCACAGCAATCTACCTGGACCCACAAAAGCAATCTGTTATAGAGAGGTTTTCACTATTAGGAGAGTTTGTTATGAGAGGTTCCACTGTATTAAGTACACTTAGTCATGCATTCCGACTGTCACTCGGATCGATGCCAATTTGATGACTGTGGTATAAAATGGCATCCAGGTGATGGTCTGGTGCAAGAGGAAAGTGAACAAGTGCCCAAACTGTGGCAGCTGTGGTGCAAGACTGGTGTCGAAAGTTCATATGCACATGTACATATAATCATATTCAAATCAGCCATATGCAAGTTACACCCACCACCTACGCAAATTTAGCTCAATGATGACTGGTGATCACGACTGGTGATCATGTGCACTAAAATATGTAGAGGAAAATGTCTGCCAAAGTTGGATTCGGTCTTGTTTCAAATCTTGCTTTGTGCTGAAAACTGGGGCTACACCATACAGATATTACCTAGAAAATCAAGTTTCACAATGGAAAACTTTAGTAAATAGACTGCTACTGGACCATGTCACCGTAATATACCCTTCCAGTGAAAACACTCATAAATGCCCTCTTGTTTGCAAATTTAGCAGAGGTTCTCACCCGCTAACAATCCCTCTAGACAGATGTCTGTGTTACAATCATGCTTATACTGTACGTACCGTTTCCCTTGTTGTTTTATCTTTTTCATGATCAGGTGACATCGTTTCTGGCAGTCGATCAGCTTAGTTTCACTATTGGTTTGGTGGCAGATCAGGCAGCAAGTACGTATGTATATACAGGACTATATGTATTTCTTGCGTTTATTGTTACTTGCATGTGTCCGTGGGGTTTATTTGTGCATGTATATTATAATGTGTTTATGGTGTATGTGTACACACATGGATTGCAGCTTGCAATGACTGTTAGATGCTTTATGTAATTCGAACACAAACATGCATGCATTACGTACACACATACACGAATATACACACACGCATACATTCACACACACACACACACACACACACACACACACACACACACACACACACACACACACACACACACACACACACACACACACACACACACACATGCAGATTTGAGTGGAAATGTGGTGGAGCCGCTGGTAAATCTAGCCAGGCCTACGGTAGACAATTTTGCGGACAGACTCAGGAGTGCTAATGAACGTAAGTACAGTAGCTGCTGTAGATAGTTTTTTCATGTTTGTATGTGCATAATAATTTAGCTCGTACATCATTTTGCAATTTACTTTTGATGCCCATATACTATACTATACAGTGGAATCTGATTTATCCGACAGCATCTGTTCCCCTTAAATGTGTCAGATAAACCAGTTGTTGGATAAATCAGGGTAAGATTGTGTACAGTTTGGCGATGGGGATTCACAACAGAGTGTTGGATAAATGAGGCCGGTTTCCGGATAAACCAGTGTTGGATAAATGAGGCCGGTCGGTTTCCGGATAAACCAGTGTTGGATAAATGAAGCCGGTTTCCGGATAAACCAGTGTTGGATAAATGAGGCCAGTTTCCGGATAAAAGCAGTGTTGGATAAATCAGATTCAACTGTATAATATACTGTACAGCTTGTTTTGACATCTGTGTACCTACAGAATGCATGGTGATTTTATGTGTATACCACTCTGTGACCTATATCATGACTTCTGCTTTCCAAATTGGCTAAATCTAGCACACCATTCATTCTCCTACCCTTCAATTTATTATAGTTTTCATATTACAGTGGAACCCCTCTAATCCAGACACCTTGGGACCTGAAAGCACTGTACTGATTATTGAGGTGTCCTCATTTCAGGGGTTGGGAATGTATTTTGGCTTATTATAGTGGAATATTCAGTTCCAGTGGTATGTGTCCACATAAGAGGGGTGTCCCCAATTCAGGGGTATGGATTAGAGGGGTTCCACTGTACATGTGTTCACAGTGGTATATGCAATTGAATTAAATCCCCAATCGTGGACAATTGATCTGAAATAACCTAAGGCACCCTCTCTACTAAGGACACAGTTTAAGTTCCCGAAATAGTTTCTCCCTATATACGTGTAGTTCCAATACATTTTTAACCTCCTAAAGAGGACAACCTCCTTACAAACAACAAAAGAGGCCATCCTAAAGTGTCCTTTATTCCGAGATTCCACTGTATATACTGTACTATATTCCATATTTTCCCTGTAAATCTTATTATTTAGTCATGTCCATATACAGTGGAACCTCTCTATAACGGACACTTTGGGAACTTATAAACAGTCTGTTATACAGTGGAACCTCTCATAACAAACTCTCCTAATAGTGAAAACCTCTCTATAACAGATTGCTTTTGTGGGTCCAGATAGACTGCTGTCCATGTTAAATAACCTC
>CAUJGJ010000277.1:2250900-2270900 GCA_963170055.1 Halisarca cf. caerulea | reverse complement strand
AAATCTGCCTTAATCCCACTGTACACCATACTACTGCTCCCTCATTTATCTCTATCTATAATTTTATTCAGACAGATGGTTGCGGATAAGTGAGCGAGGTCGATTGCACTCGTGCAACCGCACTTGAGCCTGTCTACATTCCCATTCCCATTTCAACGTGGGACCTCCAATTGTGGACACTTGGAACTATAAGACGCTGTACAATAAACCTCTCAACAAAGGACGTCTCACAATAGTTCCCTGTACCATTCCCATATTTCATGAGCCTCCAAAGTAATATGATATAGAGCAGCCTCACACAACATGTCCTTTCTGTGGAGGTTCGACAGTATGTGTGAATGCTGAATTTGGTGTTGCATGCACGCCGAATATGGTGATGTCACGTCATATACTCTTCTGCTCTACAGAATGGAAACGTACTACAATCCGGACATCCCGACGGCAGATAACATGGTGGTAAACAACAACTTCTATCTGCAACCCATGTGAAATGAACCTGATGCACAAGTATCAAAACTGGTTTCTTGACGTTCACCTCTTCTCTAGATACACTGTGGAACCCCCTGTTGAGAGACCACCGTTGTGTGTAAAGACCACCTCTTTTGTAAGACCAGCTTTTGCTGGTCACAAATGTGTATGTACCCATATTAATCCTCCCTCATCAAAGACCCTCCCTTTTGAAAGATCACCATTCACGTGTCACTAAGGGCGGTCTCTCAAAAGCGGTACTACTTTGCTCAAAATATTTAGGTCTCTTTTCCATTAATTATTCAAAGGACCAGCTTTGAAATGGAGAAATGAGGTCTTCACTAGTACAATGTGCCAGACTGTCCTCTGTGTATATAAATCGATGGGTTGATCTCGAAGCAACAGTGCAACTGAAATTAAAGGTTTTTTCATCTCTTGTTTCCTGTATTAGGGTCGGTGGAGCAGATTGGACAAAGGAGAGCCCCTCTACAGTGAGCCTGATACATGCGATACTCAGTACTCTACACTGTTTTCTTGGGTCATATTATTATGATAATGTTTGTAAATCTTCCAATTGGTCATTGTTCAGCCATTTTTTGCCACAAAATGGCTGATGGATAGAATGTGAAGACCAAGTACGTATGTATGTAGTCACTATAGACCTGCAAACCAGAGTAGACCTCTTTTCACAGTGTTCACAGTGTAAGTTGTTACAGCAATAGTCATACCACTACTGTGAAGCCTCTGTAATCCGACATTCTCTCTAATCCGACCATCTTATGAGGTACAGTCACCATATTAAAGTATGCAACAGTCACTCTGTAATCCGACAACCTTCTAATCCGATAAATCGCACTCTCTCTCTCTCACCCATGGCCACCCCCCATGCACCCCCATACATACACTTATGCAAGTGTCCATCTCTCCCACTGTATAGATATATGCTGTTTGATGACATCTGATTATTGTCAAAAGAGGATTATTGCAACATTGATAACACATCATGAAACACCTACCATTGTACATGTACATTCATTGCTGTTCATGCATGAACAGCAATGAATGTACATACATGAGCTGGTGTATGCAACGCTTGCATTAATTTTGTGCATGGCAAGCGTCCATATACGTATGTACATATATAGGTATCCGATCATCAGTTGAACTGATTATCATTTTTCACAATGTAATTAATTATCATTCAATGATTGTAATTAACTGCTGCTGTGATGCATAAACAGGTGACATAGGTATACATCTATACAGTACAATACAGTAACACTTCAGTATAAATATATACATTCCACTAACATGCAAACATATATACACAAGGATTATGAAATAAATTGTATAATCAAATTAATACTATGATTATATAATAACGATCGATGATGGTCCAATGAAAACAATACAATTAAAATGCAACAAGCAACCACAAATTAAATTGTAATGAACAAGAAAGATGGACATGTGACATCAATTCAACTAATACAAGACTAATGTTGGAGTCACCTGCACACTGCACCCTGCATATACGAGTATGTATTCCATGCCGTGGATATGCGCAGTTTCATATACCGATCTGTGGAGTATACAAGATGCTTCCACACAACCTTGCATGCATGCATGATCCTCAATCCTATGCACTGCAGTTCATTATGTGAATCGTGCCATGGTACAGTTTTCATACCAATTTTGATAATTAAAATTAAAATTAATAGTGTATAAATGCAACAGAAGTGATAACCCCTCAACACCCACACATCCAGTAGAGCTATGTGTTAGTTATCCTCTGCTTAGCAGGAGTTTGACTAGCTTCCTCGTACTCTATCTCAACACGAGGTCTTGACCTTCGCTTTACAGGAAGTCTCGCAACTTCCTCTTCCTCAACCTCCTCGTCCGACTCATCTGACGGTTCTAGATCCTAACATGAGAATAAACTACAAGTAGCGGATGGTTCGCCATCTTATACAGAAAGAGAACAGTCTCAGTTTGTAAGAATCTCTCTATTGACACATGTATGTACCCTTTGTGTAACACTATACGTTTTTCATCATGATGAGGCATAACCAGGGGTGCCCAATGTCCAGCTGACATCCTGTGATAAACAATCCCAGATAGAATTTCTATGTAGGACAATTACTACTAGTGGCGGAGAAGGGTATCACACAACTTTCCCCTATTATGCATCATTATACCATACAATAATATAATGTGCTTTTAAATAACTTTTGCACGGTTTTGAAAGCCATGTGCAAAAAGTTTACCCCCCCAAAAAGTTAGAATAGGCTTTTGTGCAATGGCAAAACATGGCCATCAGGAATAGGAAAGGGGCTGAAAGTGCTATAATCCAAAATCCATGCAATATTCACCCCACAAAAAAATATGCACATGGTATTGATAAAAAGTACAAGTGAAAGAGCAATAATATGAAAAAGTCAAAGCTTTGTGATGGTTCACTTCTGAGGTGAAATCCGGTAGGCGGATGAACTCATCCCCAGCATATTATTCATGCATACATACACGTACACGTACGTACCTCAACATCACTGATATCACTATCCTCCTCCTCTTCTCCTTCCAAAGCCTCTACGAACTCAGGAACATCAACATCTTCTTCTTCTTCTTCCTGCACACAGCAAGAAAATAAACAAATGTAAATTGATTAACAATCTTAGGCAAACAAACAAACTCACAAGACTTAGGAAACAGAAGAATCCTTCTGTTTTGCAAACTGACTCTACTCACCTCTGATTCTAACTCTTCTTCATCAAGGGCTTTCTCAAAAGCAGTTTGAGGAAAGTTGTAAATGTCACCATACTGAGCAAAGAAGTCAAAACACATCGGTAATCATTGCAGTTGCATAGGTGTGTGTGTGTGTGTGTGTGTTGTGTTGTATATGCATGTATCTGCACATCTACACATGTAAATACACAGTATGGACGATACTCTTCAAGGGACATGTACAGTGAAACCTCTCTAGTCTGCTACAATTGGAATGTCAGTTTTGTGGTGGATTAGCGGGGTTGGCGGAGCAAGGCTTGCACTAAGTACATACATCTTAATTCATTTTCAGAAACTAGGGCAGATTTAGCGGGATTGGCGGACTATGGAGGTTTCATAGCACATATGTATGCAATAGTCCATATAACATTGAGCCAATAAAACATGTCTGCAATAAGACATGCAACATGACTGCACGTTACCCACTGTTCCCATCTTCAGCCTCTCCAAAAGTTCCTTTTCCACAGCATTCTCCAACTGCGCAGCTACCAGTGCTTTTGATTCTCTTCTGGTCTCTCTTCTCTCCACCTTAGTGTTCAAAGGAACAATTTTCTTTGTTGTCTTTAGTTTTAATCTTCTCATTCGAATTAGATACTAGGGGAAAATGGAAGGTACAACAAAAATGTAGAGAATGGACGAAGGATGCTCTAGAGTCCTAGCTGAGTGAAACTCCACTTCACACTGCTAAAATATAAGTACATACACACACACACACACACACACACACACACACACCTGTGTTATTCTTGTAAACCTTTGTTTGCACTTGTGTATCAGAAACTTGGGCCAGTAGATCAGGTGCTTATCAATCTGTTTTAGTGCAGATTCATAATTTCTGGACAGTTTCACCCGTTCCCATAGTTTGGCGGGTGTGTGGGCCCTTTCTATGGTTTTCATGTACAGATAGACGACACCTATATGTCGTGAATGAAGGTAGTCCCATACACCTGTTTGCATGCATGTACATATACCTAAATTGCATGTGCACACTCACAAAGAAAAAAAGCAGCTATTTTTGGACATCAAAGCACAAATATGTACAAATGTATGTGAAAGGCTGAAAGAAGTCATAAAAATTGACTGGCAAAATCACATCACAACTAAAATTTATTGACAAACAAAATTAATAATTATGGAGATAAAAATACAAAATGGCTACCAACGAGAACACCTGAGTCTTGTGTGGCAATATCACCATTTTCTCCACCTATATTAGTAACCATGACATTGCTGATGGAGGAATGGGATGTGATGGAAACTGATAGGAGTGTAAAAAGGTGATTTGGTCACACAAAACCAAGCACATCCTCTAAAGACATACGTACATGCTATGGTCATATACAGTGCTCACCATCATGTTCTCTGACCGTAGCATACCGACTGTTGGCCAAAGGACAAGACTGTCTGTTACACTGACCAGTTACATTGTACTCGTTGCGACAGAAAGACTGTGTCCTTGTTCTACAGTGCAAGGAAGAAGAGGTACAACTTCAACATAATGCTAAAACAAACCGAGGAGGTTCCCAGTAGTCACTAGCACATGACACAGCATGAGAAAAGGTCTCTTGATATGATAGACGTGCATAAAGGGACCACAGACTACGTACACCATGTTCTGGTTGGCGGCTCTAGCATACGTATCTCATCCCATTGCAGATGATAGTTTGGAGAGATATTAAGCACATATGCTAGTCTACCACTGTTAGGGTACGACTATATTCACATACTCACACAGTCCACGAAGCCCCACCACCTGGTATTAGTGGTACAACTAAAATTAGCTGAAAAGCAACAAAGAAAACACAGAACTTCCTTACTTCACTTTAAAAGAACAAAACTGCTTATTGATGACTTGCCAGATGACCTGAATAATGCAATAGCGATACACAAACTTGAATAAGAGGCGGTCGCCTAAATGAACAAGAAAAGGCTCACTTCATCGCTTTGCATGGTTGCGAAATTTTACTACACGTGACAGATTTTTGTAAAAGTTTGGATACTGTCTCCGGTTTCTGACTTCCACCAGATCGGCCTCCATTTTGTACGAGGGAGAAATCGGTTGTTCGCTTGCTGCTTTGGTCGCAGAACGGGATAATGGCGGGTATAGACAGTCCAGTACCTCTAACGGGATGGCAAAAGTATTTTAATGCCTACACTATTACAGGAAGAAGGAATGTATGTCTCGCACAAGTTGAAAATATTACCCGTTGTGTTTTCCACTTTTAATAAGTACAGTACTACTACTAGTGCCTTCCCTCTTTAATTTAGATTGTCATAGGAACTTACGCCGTCACCTTTGTCGTCGGCTACTTTATAATGAGAAGAAGAAGAAACAAGAAAGCTCTTGCGGCAGAAACAGCAGACAAGAAATAAGGACAAACCTCTTAGTAGTAGCTTGTGTCTTTGTACACGTGTCACTGTTAGTTGTTATGTATGAAGTTTATTGTGTCCACAGTAACAAACATCATATTTATGTCAATGTCTAGCTAGTTATGTATGCTTTGCTGGCATGAGCCAAAATGTTCTACTGTGCGAAAAATATGTAAGTATTACGTACGTATTCTCCTAAACTACTTACACCATAGAAAATGTATACGGTTGAACCTCTTTAACACGAAATTGAGGGGACTGAATATTTTTTTCATGTTATCAGTATTTCATGTTAACAGTATTTTTGTGAAATGAAAGTTTATAGTACAATTCATGGACTAAAGTGTATATGTACTGCATATATCCATAAATAATGCTAGAAAATGAATTACACTGATACTTACAACATAATAAACTGCTTGAATACAAACATGCAATTAGAAAGTCAAAAAAGAGAAAAAGTTACATGACAGTACTACAGTAACTAAGTTCACATTGCTACACCTTGTGGAAAAAATCTGTTAACATAGTCTGACGAGGTGGAATCATCTGTTTTTCTAAAAACTTCTCTATTCCTCGTGTTATCCGGAAATTCATGTTATCCGTTTCGCGTTATCCGTACGCATTAGTACAGCAGGGAATATGAAGGCGATTGGGACTAACAAAAGTCTTTGTGTTAACCAGTTTTTCATGTTAAGCGATTTCGTGTTAACGAGGTTCAACTGTACATACGTAACATATGACTGTATTATCTATGCTTACACTGATTTGCCTAGGCGAATGTATGTGTGCTTTTATGCACGGCCATTTTATTGCTTTGCTGTGCGGGCCCCCATTCTGTTACATGATGTGTGTGTGGGCAAACATCACAGTGTACCCTGCGAAACACAAGCATTATGTGTTATGCTGCATCTTCCACACAGACAGGCTTCGTAAGTGTACATACATACGTATACGTATGTGAGGGATACTCACTATGCGTTGTGTGGTGGGTCCACAGTATAATGCCTTCAGAATTGCCATAATTTATTGTGCCCTTGCATAATTGCACTGGTCAACTGCTTGCATGGTCATTACAGTGGGACCCACTTAACACGAAACTGAAGGGACTGATAAAAAATGTTCATCTTATCAGAATTTCATGTTAACAGAACAATTAGGAATGCTAGGAGCATTGAAGGGATCATTTGCTGCTTTCATGTTAACCAATTGCAAAATTTCACGTTAAGCAAGTTTGTGTTAACAGAGTTCCACTGTATTCTTAAACTTATACTATTAGTGCATGCATCTTTACTAGTCTGATACCCAGACCCTCCCGCTGGCAGCCATTTAAAATGGCGGCAGCCAAGTGACAGTCTGCATGCATGAGTACAAGACTACATCTTTACATTATAGACCAGTGTGTACAATATACACAACTTTAGGGGTTGTTGCATATGACAGACATCATTGATTTAATATAAGTACAAAATTTTCTGGGCTGCAGAGCTTTGAAGGTTTATTTTTTTCTGCTTTTTGTAGAATTCGGTAACCATTAATGAAAGTTACGTAATAGTCTTGTAAAACATTAGCTTTGCAGTAGTAGTGCTGGTAGGCCATTAGGCATTGACAAGAACACACTGCATGCAAGATCCGCAACGCATGCAAGATCTGCAACACATGCAAGAAATAATCATTTTATAGTAACTTCATCAAAAACTATGACACTTCAATCACAACACATGCAACATACTTCAAAGGAAAAAAAACATACAATTATAAAACAAGCTCATAAACATACTAAGTGGAGGTGGACCAGGGAGGGAGTTTCTTTATCGGTTCAATGAGGTTCATAATGGCCTCACTGCAGGATTTAAATTCATCAGCTGCTTTCAACCAGTGGAGCAAACTTCCAAGGGTGGTACAGTCTTCTAAGGCCTTTCTCAGCTTGTCTTCCACTCTTTCACTGCCACATAGGACATGGAAGGAAACCACAGAACGATCACCTGTTCTTGCAACCGAGAAGAAAGAGATCACCTCTCGGTCGTGAGCTAACTGCATCTGTGCGTTCTCCGGGCTGAAGCAGGAGTTGTGGATACATACTGTCCTGGAGAGGCATACATCACATACGAAACTGGTTACATCTCCAACAGTAAAAAGTATTTACAGTGAAACCTTTGTAATCTGGCCACCTTGGGACCAAGAGAAGTTGGCCGGAATAGAAAGGTCCATGCCAACATGTGGGCAACCTTTGGGACTAGACAGTGTGGCCAACTTACATAGGCTCAATTAGAGAGGTTTCACTGTAAGTACAATACAGTGTAACCTCCATAATCCAATGCTATGGGTAGCAGACAAGATGTCAGATTACAGATTGAGGTTGTTGGGCAGTTGAAAGACTCTCAGAGTACTCTTTAGACTGGGCAAGACAGACTTTGCATCTTCGTCAGATTATACAGGTTAAACCATCGACACACACACACACACACACACACACACACACACACACACACACACACACACACACACACATACACACACACACACAAAATCAACCATTATTATGTAAGCACTCAAGTACGTAGTACGCACCTAGGATCAAGACCTCCAAAAGTAACCCCAGCATCTTTCAAATCCTGGTGCACTGGTTTGACTCCTTGTGCTTCAAACACTCCCATCATAAGCTCTTCAGAGACAGTAACCTCGCTGCCTTGCTCCACATCAGGGAACAACCAGCAGTGGTACATGAGGTTTACTTCATCATGGTTCTCACACAGGAACTTCTGGCACGGGCTTTCAGGTGGCTTGGGATGGAAAACAATGTACACTTCCATACTTGAGTCATAGTTGAACATCACCGTGTTGCTGGTCCCATTGAAGCTACTCTCAGCTCCTACATCTCTACTTTGGTCACTGCAAGATGACACAGATGGCGATCTACTTTGGTCCAGTTCAAATGACCTCCATATTATCGTACGCAACCACTTGGGAATGCAGCAACACAAGTACTTGCAGCAACAAGCAACAGCTAGGCACCACTGCATACATCTGCATATGCTTGTGCATTTACAACAGAGTGATCCACTTTCACCGTTTGGTTGTTGCGGGCTCAAAAGGGGTGTGTCCTCGTGCGGTCGTACACGCCTCTGAGAATCCTTTTGGTTACTTGACCCTCTTTTCACTGGTGTATAGCCAAGTGCCTCAAGCACACTATCTGGCAACTGGTGCGGAATAAGTCTACATGTGAACAATACAAAAAGCAAATACAGTGAAACCTCTACAATAAGGACATCTCTGGGACCACAGTAAACGGTCCTACACAGTGAAACCTCTACAATAGGACATCTCTGGGACCACAGTAAACGGTCCTACACAGTGAAACCTCTATAATAAGGACACCATTTGGACCACAGCAAGCTGTTATGCATTTAGAGGTTCCTCATTTTGGAGGGTACACATGTCAATGTGAGGGCTTCAATGTGGTGGAGCAATGGTGCTAAAATGTATATTGTATACAGTGTGTCCATGTGTGTGCGTGTGTGTGTGTGTGTGTGTGTGTGCGTGTGCGTGTGTGTGTGTGTGTATGTTCACAGCAAAAGATCTGCATGTATCCAACTTCCCACATACACACTTCCAAATCCCTGTAGTCTGACATAGTGCAGACCCTAAATGACGTCATATAAAAATGTAGGAATAGGGTCTGCCCTATGCCAGACTAAATTCCCTGAAAATCACTCCTCCCCCGACTCAATTGGCAGACAAGGACACTCACTCTTTGACTGCTGGAAGACACATCAAAACCATTGGGAGACACTGGTGGTAGTATTCTCCGTAAACACCTGTAGAGAGAAGAACAACTTTGGATCACATACATAAACAATACGTGCAGCAACCAATGCAGGAGCACCCCCTGTTGTAACATCATTACTAGCATTATTATGATTCTATCAACACATGCAGGTGATCCACATCTTCTGTCAAATCAAAACACAGGAAAACCTCTGTTAAAGGACACCTCCAAAATGCAGCCACCTCCTTTAACAGGACACCACTGCTCTGCCCCATTTGACATCCCTCACATTGACATGTGTACATCTAAACTCTCCAAAATAAGGACACCTCCATATATGTACAGGACTGTTTACTGTGGTGACAGTGGTGTCCTTATTATAGAGGTTTCAAGGTGTACACTGGAATGACACTAAAATTTAAAAAAATAATGTTAAAGTTGCGTTGAGCATACATACTCGTTGGCAACAAACAGTCACAATAGATTTCAGGTAGTCCTTAATGTCTATGGTCAGGGCTGAGGCTAATATGCCAGCATAGTTTCCAGAATAATAGGTTTCTAAACTAAGGAGGATAATTCCGGAATAAACGGATAGAATACAAGATTTACTGTTGAATCAGATGATCCCTCCACTAACTCCAGCAAAGTGGCTCCATCATACAGTTTTTCCATTGAGTTTGAAACACTAACATTAAGATATTTCACATGTATTATACTGGTGTCTTGCTACTTTATGATTTTAATCACAAGTTTTCACAATTTAATCTAAAGTTGTGTTGCAATAGAAGAATAATAATATATTATGATTTAGCGAGAATGCATCAGGGAATAATTAGAGTAATTAATAGCATAATAGGATGAAATCTTGAGCACAATGGAACAGCATATTAGGTAAAAAGTTTATTTTGAGTCTCAGCCCTATCCTATGGTCAGTCTTGACTGTTGACAAATAAGTGTCAGCATGGAATAAGATTCTGCCCAGATCTACCCACTCATATAAGACACCCACGACGAGAAGGTGGCAAAAGTACACGCAGAGTATCCCACGCACCTAAGTGGGGTATGTTGTGGCAAGAAAAGCTATGAAGTTTGGGCATTTCCTTGTCTTTGCGCAGAGACAGGAAGAAAGGATGGACCTCATAGGTACCCATTGTAGAGTCATCTTTAACTTCTGACAGTAAGTCAGCATCGAGGCGCCTTTTCTTCGCTTCGGACATAGCTGAAGGTCACGTTTATTTCTCCCGAAATAGATCTTGTGCCTCTTCTGGTCTGAATGGACAAACGCCTAGCGGGCGGAACTGAAGAGGCTGATAAGGGGAATCCCCTGGACACGTGTTCCTCGTTTCTCACGACAGAAGAGCAGAATGGCAACAGTGGGACGAACGAAAAAAATGTCTGGGAAGAAGCGTAATCCGCCCTCGGAGCAGCACAAAAGCGCGTCCAAAAAATTTCTCAGCAATGAAGGTGTGCTTTTATTAAAGTGGTGATTTTGAGCATTGTCATTGTTTAGCTCAATTTTAGGTAAAGTGGGTAACTTGGAACAGGGCCTGTATCTTTTGCTGTGATTGAACTACCCAGCCATACTTCCCACTGCTGAATGCCCAGTTCACGGAGACATTACTGACCGAAAATTGTACCTGTAGCTTACTACTGACACTGCTTTTACTTCGCTGTTCCCAGTTACCTAACCATTACAAGTTACCGTTTCAAGTTACCCAACCGTTTCAAGTTACCCCACTTTATTTGGATTCATTCAGGTCGTGAGGGTTTCACCCAGGGAACTGCGATGACATCTTTTGAAGAAGAGGAAGACTTTCCAAGAGGATCCGCAACCGTCTTGACTCCACTGGAGATTAAAACAGCTCAGGAACAAGCAAAAAGAGACACTCCTTTTGTTGGCGAGCTGTTTCATTCATCATCTCAGAAGGAAGGTGGGCAGAGAAAACGTCGCAAGGAAGATGTGCTGCAGTTCACTCCGTTGGCGAAGAAGGGATCAAGATCCCATGCCGAAGTCAGGTTCCCATCTCCAAATGTAAGACATGTACCGAATAATCCCAATACCCTCTACCGCAGTAGCCAAATAACTATAGACAATACACGCATACATAACCTATGTATGTTAGTAACCCTTTGGGCTAGTGTTCCACCCAGGTTCAATGAGAATTCCCATTCCCAGTGAGACCTTTATGTCTATTTTGCAGATACCCATGTTAGTGCTACACTGGACCATTGGCTGTCCTAGTGCCTTAAGGTACAATGCGCTTTAATGGTGATGGATTGATTGATATTGATATATATGATATTAGAATGTTGGATTATCAAGTGACTTTTAGTATGGTCTATTATAGCAACTATTCCTCATATTGTGGTTGGAAGAGAGAGAATGTTGGATTATCAAGTGACTCTTAGTATGGTCTCCTATGGTTCCCATACCACAGCAAAGCATCTACTATAGCGGAGCATTGTTCCACTCTGAATGGGAGTATGCATTCATGCAGGTTTTTATTTTTCTTCTATCTGCACAGAATTTGAAGGCTGGCATTTTGTTGCTAGGATGTGTGAAGGAAGTTCGAGACTTTGAAGTCACCGTCTCGTTGCCATTCAACATGCAATCACACCTCTCCCATGCCGGCATATCTGATCCCATTTCTGAAATTGTGGCAAGAGAAATTGAAATGGAATCAGAGGATGAAGGAGACAGAACCCAAAATGAAAAAAAATCTTTGCCAGAGATGAAACAGTTGTTTTACATTGGCCAGTATCTGGTGTGCAGAGTAGTCGAAGTGAAGGGTAAAAATGTTCATGTTTCTGTCAACCCGAGAGGGATCAATGAGGGCATAGCAGCTCCTCTTATCTTCAAGGGATTGGTGAGTGTGAAAGTATGTTGTGCTTCTGTAGTTTGTGTGGAAACAGATACAAACATGTATTTAGTCAAGTACTCACTAAGCAAGGTGCACTGTACAATCAAACTTGGTTGGCAGGTACTCGCGTACCTTGGATAGTACATCTCCTGGATAGTAAGTAGTTTGTAAGTACGTACTACTTGACTTCTGCCACCCTCATGTACGTACGTATGTGCTGCATAGAGCCAAGACCAATACTGACATACATGTATAGTAAGTACTCATCTACATACGTAGCTGGCACTTAATGATACTGCATATGTAGCTGTCCAAGTTCAACTGAATCACAATTATTGGTAACTTACCCTACCCACCCACTGAAAATGATGGACAATGCACGTACGTATTTGTTCAATTTAAGTACATATGTATGTGAATACGTATGTACGTACATATGTACATATGCATAAGATTTTAGTTAATAATGCAATTCATTTGTTCATACACTACACAGTATGGGTATATGTACGTATGTATGTTCATACATACGTAGGTACTTCCTGGTTGGGTAGAGAGTATTGAGGACCATGGAGTCCTTGTGTCCTTTGGGGTTGACGGAGTGAAGGGTTTTCTGAAGAAGACGGCAGCTCTTGAATACACCAGACAGCACCTCAGCGGTGAGTTCTCAGAGAAGGACAGCCATATTTTACTAAAGTAAAACCTCTTTAAGAAGAACACTGCTTAACACAAACTAGTTTCCAAGCCCTGTTTGGTTTGCTGTAGTACTGTACATGTATTACTATATCCTGATAAGAAGAACTTCTGATAATGAGAACTAATTCTGTGGGTCCCCTAAAGTTCGTCTTAAGGAGGTTTGACTGTATCCTGGCAAGATACTTCTCCCTACAGGTCCCAACCTGGTGTGTATCAAGTGTATACTATCACCACTCCCACCTTCCACTAGCGTGCAATGTCACCACTCCCACCTTCCACTAGTGTGCAACGTCACCACTCCCACCTTCCACTAGTGTGCAACGTCACCACTCCCACCTTCCACTAGTGTGCAATGTCACCACTCCCACCTTCCACTAGTGTGCAATGTCACCACTCCCACCTTCCACTAGCGTGCAATGTCACCACTCCCACCTTCCACTAGTGTGCAACGTCACCACTCCCACCTTCCACTAGTGTACAATGTCACCACTCTCACCTTCCACTAGTGTGCAACGTCACCACTCCCACCTTCCACTCCACCAGGCGCTCAACTCCGGGTGGGACAGGTGATGATCTGCATGATCACTTCCACGGACAACCACAGAGCTGTGGGCGTGTGTGTCGACCCCAAGAAGATCAACTCCTCTACAGTGAGTTAATGGCTGGAGAGCTCTGTTTCCTCATTCATATGGGCAAACCTGGACTATAGCAAACCTTGCATGCACATGTATGTGTGTACATGCCAGGGCTTCGTTTAGGGTAATGATCAAGAGGGGACGATAGCACAGTACAGTGATGTATGGCAGATGAATACACGTGTATGTGGAAGGTGTAGGGTATGCTCCGACAGGGAAATGTTTTTGGAGCTTTTACGTAGGCTTCCTAAGGCAGTATCTGAAGCTGTTTCAGACCACTCGAGCAAAACCACTGTTGCAGTTATGGATATGTGTTACGGGATGACATTTCAAGGGGTGGGGACAAAATGCCCCCTTTGACACACACACACACACACACACACACACACACACACACACACACACACACACACACACACACACACACACACACACACACACACACACACACACACACACACACACACACACACACACACACACACACACACACACACACGGCTACACGCCTGTAGTGTGCGTATGTGGTGTAAGACTAGTGAGTAGTATTACTACTGGTTCATGTGTGGTTGTGTTGTGTTTCAATAGGCTAACCCAAATGAAGTATTCAGTCCGAGTGTCATACTACCAGGAAACATAGTGACAGCCAAGGTTGCAGAAGTGAGTGCCTTTACATTGCAGCATTGTACAAGTATGTACATACATACACATGTACGTATGTATGTATGTATAATATATGCATGTACGTATGTACGTACGTAAGTACATACATGTACATACGTAATATGTATCATGTACGTATGTACTTACCTATGTATGTATGTATGTACTGTATGTGGTTTGGTTTGCATGTGAGGCTTGTGTTGTGTTGTATGTGATTTTGTGTGACATCATGTGATTGTCATGTGCATATACCCATCATGTGACTGTCGTGTGACTACCATGTGACTATTGTGTTACTGTTGCTGTCACTGCTGTGTGACCACCATGGGTATATGTAGGTAATGAGACTCTTCCCTGCAGTCCTATGACAACTGCCTACAAGTCAAGTTCCTCGGTGGATTTGAGGGCTTTGTCAGTTGCCGCCACTTGCCCGGGATGACTGTGGACCCCAGCTCTGTATCCACAACAGCCAAGGTACGTACATAACTATTGACTGATTTAACCAACTTAACTGACTGGGTGCCTCGAGTAGTAGACTCTTGGCTAAAGACCTCCCAAGTTGAGCTTCTGTAACCCTAACCGTAACTGACTACATGTATGATCCATGTGTGTAACATAACCTGTGTACTTAGTACACAACGTGTGTGCATAACACAGTACCTGGTTTAGTACAAATGCACGTACTTCTGAATACTACGTACGTATGTATATACATACCTCTCACACTGTCCTACTTCGTATGCACTGTATTACCTACATATGTACGTATGTACAGAACACGCCCCACTTTATCTCAATGACCAGTACATACATACGTACGTATGTACAGAACACGCCCCACTTTATCTCAATGACCAGTACATACATACGTACGTACAGAACACACCCCACTTTATCTCAATGACCAGTACATACGTACGTACATGCGTACATATAGTACCCAGCACGTACGTACGTACACATTCCGGCTGTACGTCCTGTGTGCTGTGAATACACAGACCAGTGCTGATAGCAGACATGCACTGCTAGTAACAGGGACTGAATACGCGTCTGCTATGTGGTACAGATGTACATACATATGTATGTATGGACTCACAGTACATGCAAGTTCTGCAAATGCATCTGTTCAGTATGTGCAGTACCATCATTGGAATGATTGTACAAACATACATAGTGTACATACATACATATGTACATACATTTGTACATACGTATGTATGTACATACATATGTAAAATAGCACTACACACTGTATATACTGTATTTATGTACACATACGTATGTACATATACAGTATGTACGTACATACATATGTACTACTACTAATCAGGATGCGTTTGCATGTGTTTTTTTTTTCTTTAGCTCAAAGCAAAAGTGTTGTGGACGGACAAGACAGAGAAGAAAGTGGGACTGACCCTCAAAGCTCCAACAGTTGCCGGAGAGCCTTACAACCCAGAGGAGATGACAATTGGCACTGCTATTGACGAGGCACAGGTCCTTCACCAAGAGAAGAGCAGTTCTCTTCTGTTAGACCTCAAAAACGGTCATCTTGGATTTGCACCTGTGAGTGTTATATTGGGAATCACAAATCACATCATTTATACGTATGTGTTTGTATGTATGTACCACTGGCTATATTGTCCTCCTAGTGTTGATGTGTGTATATATTTATGTACACACACACACACACACACACACACACACACACACACACACACACACACACACACACACACACACACACATGCACACACACATATACGTACATAATAGTACATAAATTTAGTATCCACTCAGACTTCATAGGACATGTATGTATGTATGTAGTTGTTGTCTTGCAGTGAGTGATGTGTGTGTGTATGTGTGTACTCTGCAATGTATGCAGATATCCATGGTGTATGAGAAGTATGTGGAATCCTTTGAGAAAAGACACAGAATTGGTACCATTCACAAGTGAGTTGATTGTATGGAAGTATATGTGTACATGTATATATGTTTATGTATGTATTCTTGCATGTCGGGGGATCAGGGGATCAGGGGATCATTATGTATTTAGACTGGGGAATTTCCACAGGCATCCAGTAAGTGTCACTCAGTGGATGACACTCAGCGATTGATTTGTACTCATGTATGTATGCTCAGCATTGCTCATGTGTTCATTCCCACTCTCCACACCAGCATCCCACGCTCCACACTAGTGCCCCACCCTCCACACCAGCGTCCCACCCTCCACATCAGCGCCCCACCCTCCACATCGGTGCCCCACCCACCAAACCAGTGTCCTGCCCTCCATACCAACTTCTCCCATAGTGCAACTTATCCCATATTATATCATATCCCATATTTCTGCCTATCCCATTTTACAACTTATCCCATAATGTTATGCATATGTAAGGATTCCTTCCCTCACAAACTGTCTGCTTTCATCAGATGTCGAGTGGTGTCTTTGAACATGGTGGATTGTTCTCCTGTTGTCAGTTTGAAAGAGTAAGTGGCTACTCAGCCAGTGTGTGTGTGTGTGTGTGTGTGTGTGTGTGTGAGTGTGTGTGTGTGTGTGTGTGTGTGTGTGTGTGTGTGTGTGTGTGTGTGTGTGTGTGTGTTTACGTATGTGTATGTGTGTGTATGTATCGTGTGTATGTGCTTTGTATGATGTACATGTACATTCATATGTATGTACATATATATTTATGTGTGTGTACAGTGTGCGCTACGTACGTACATATGTGTAAATACTTTGTGTTGTGTTCAGTATTTATTATGCAGACTATATGTATGTATGTATGTACAAACGTATGTAACTTATCTGTTCTCCATATATTGTTTTTTTTATTTGTTCAATTACCTTACAGGTCTGTCCTGGACGAGGATTTTCTGAGTTACAGTGATTTAAAACCCGGAGATGTTGTTATGGTATGTTAGTGTTGCCCAACCTCTAGCCCCGTCGTCACTAACTTTAGGCTATACAAATTTGACAGGACACAGGTGGCTGTGTTGCTGCATTTTGTATGTAGTTTTGTGCAGTAGTGGTTTTGTACATTGTGGCAGAGTTTGTTTTGGATCAGTGACTGCTTCCGGGAATATGTACATACAGTATGTATGAACGTATGTACTGTATGTACGTATGTACTGTATGTATTTTCTATTTCAATCGATTGTTCACACTCCAGTAGTTTCATAGTATGTACTTTAACAACCAAATACGGCCATATATTATTAATTTTATCCATAGATTTATCCAACAATGTGCACGTATTTCTAGAAACAAAGTGGGGTAAACCATGTGTTGAATGCATCAGGGTACAGTCTGTACACTTGATGGAGGTACGTTGGTATCTCGCAGAGCACGTACATACTACTGAGTGAACAAGGGTTTCTGATCACTCAGTGTAGGATAAACCTGGTCTCCCCGTATAACTGAAAACAAGCAGATTCGTTTGTGTATACACACAGTGGGCCCTCGTTTATCCGACGACATCTGTTCACTGCAAAATGTGTTGGATAAACCAGGTGTTGGATAGACCAGGTGTTGGATAAACCAGGTGTCGGATAAACCAGGTGTCGGATAAACCAGGTGTTGGATAAATCAGGTGTTGGATAAACCTGATAAACCAGGTGTTGGATAAACCAGGTGTTGGGTAAACCAGGTGTGGGATAAACCAGGTGTTGGGTAAACCAGTGCCGAATAAACCAGGTGTTGGATGAACCAGGTGTTGGATAAACCAGATGTTGGGTGAAGCAGGTGTTGGATAAATCAGGTGTGACTGTACTAACGTTCGTTCCCATACTCACTACAGGGTCATTGTAAGGAGGGCACTTCACAGGGGATGGTGGTGGAGGTGAACCACTACATACAAGGTTTCTGTCCCACTCTGCACTTGACCAAGAGCAGGGTCAAGAATCTTGAGAAGCTGAAAAGTGGAAAGAAGCTCAAGTACAGGGTGAGTTCTCTGACAAGTAGACTTGACGTCTGTGAAATATGTGCAGCATGTGGGATGAAATCTTACAGTGAACCTCTCTAAACCAAACCCTCTGTAATCCAAAACCCTCTCTAAACCGAATGTGTTCTCAAGTCCTGCTCTCTATATTTGCTGTACATACAGAACCTCCCTAATCCAAAAACCTCACTAAACTGAACCTTATCTTTGGTCCAAAGGGTGTTCGGTTTAGAGAAGTTACACTGTACATACAGTAATACCCAGTCTGACACCTGTACTTTTGTATAAGATATGGACTCGTATATACATACGTACTCCTTCATGAACTGAAATAGAATAGTGCCTTTACAGTTTGTGTAGACATGTACGTACTAATGCAAGTATGTACCGTAGTCTACTAGTGTTGAGTATGTCACTTCTCCCTCATACAGTATTCTCCCTATTATTCACACTTCCTAGCACTCCCCTCTCCATCATCCCCTCTCTCATCCTCACTCTCATCCTCACCCTCTTCCTCACCCTCTCCCCCACCCTCTCCCCCACCCTCCCCCTCACCATCACCCTTTCCCCTTTACCCTAACCTTCATCCTCACCCTCTTCCTCACCCTCTCCTCCACCCTCTTCCTCAACCTCTCCCTCCCCCTCCCTCATCTCTGTCCCTCTCCCCTCACCCTCCCCTCATCCTCCTTCTCTCCCTCCCTCACACTGTCCAGGTGTTGGATGTGGATCCTGTGAGGAGGAAGATGACACTGACACATAAGAAGTCACTTGTTGAGTCAACTTTGCCCATTCTCTCATGTTATGAAGATGTCAGGATAGGAGATCTCCACCATGGCTACATCAAGAGTGTGTATGGTTGGGGTTGTGTTGTGCGGTTCTTCAACTTTGTAAAAGGAATTGTCATCAGAAGTGATTTAGGGTATGTATGTTGTGTGTGTGTGTGTGTGTGTGTATGTGTGTGTGTATTCATGCTTGCCTGTACGTATGTGTAATATTGTACATGCCAACATACTAGGTGTTTTGCATAGATCTGTCTGTAAGAGTTTTGTAGTGTGCAAGACATCAATAACATGTGTATATATGTGTAGCTACATATATAAACAAATAAGCCTTTGTTGATTTTATACGTACATTATTTCTTCACACTTGTAAAGGGTTCCAAGTAATGTAGAACCTTCTGAGTCCTTCAGAGAAGGCCAAGTGGTTGTGTGTCGGGTAGTCTCCTGCCAACCAGAGGATAAGAAGTTGAAGCTGTCTATGGAGGTTGGTGTGTGTGTGTGTGTGTGTGTGTGTATGTGTGTGTGTGTGTGTGTGTGTGTGTGTGTGTGTGTGTGTGTGTGTGTGTGTGTGTATGTGTGTGCGAGTGTGTGTGTGTGTGTGTGTGTGTGTGTGTGTGTGTGTGTGTGTGTGTGCCCGTGTGTGTGTGTGTGTGTGTGTGTGTGTGTGTGTGTGTGCGAGTGTGTGTGTGTGTGTGTGTGTGTGTGTGTGAGTGTGTGTGTGTGTGTGTGTGTGTGTGTGTGTGTGTGTGTGTGCCCGTGTGTGTGTGTGTGTGTGTGTGTGTGTGTGTGTGCGAGTGTGTGTGCGAGTGTGTGTGTGTGTGTGTGTGTGTGTGTGTGTGTGTGTGTGTGTGTGTGTGTGTGTGTGTGCGAGTGTGTGTGTGTGTGTGTGTGTGTGTGTGTGTGTGTGTGTGTGTGTGTGTATGTGTGTGTGTGTGCATACAAATATACATATGTTTGTCTATATGGTTGTTTGTTATGAATGTATATACTGTATCTACTCTGTAAGTCCAATTTACGTACTTTCAGGCCTACGTATGCCT